>JBBPCZ010107334.1:7500-10781 GCA_037974445.1 Brycinus macrolepidotus
TGCCATGGTAACATGTAAAAACTCATTCAGATTTGGGTGAATGGTGATGAGAGGGCCTCCGGGTCCGTTTATGTTGCTCCAAGCTCCTGTTGCAAAACAATCAGATTAGGCCATCAGCCTGGATCAGAAGGTGGTGGAGGTCACAGTGGGTCCAGATGGTCTAGACATGGACACTCAAGTTCCTTCAGACAGTTTTTGCATTTTTGTATCAAGCAGACGCTCTCATCCAATCATCTCACTGGTAAATGAGAAGAACATTGGGAGTCTTGCCCAAGGTGTTCCTGCTTGGACAATAAATCAGACCTTTGTTCTTCAGAGTTGACCACATGCATTAACTGTTTTTACATTAATCTGCATTAATCTTCACCCCCAGCCGCTCAGAGTGTGTGGAAACATGGACTGCATTTACAAACAGTGCTGTGCAAAAGTCTTATGCACCAGAGAAAATGATACTTAAAAGCTGTTTACTCCTGGCCAGTAGTGTTAAGTTATTGTTAAAACACTCATATTACAATAAACACATATAACATTAATAAAGTAAATAGTGGTTTTATACATAGCAAAGTGTTTGCGTGACCATTTTCAGACCTCTTTCCTCATGGAAACCCAGTATTACTTCAGACACCTGGTTTGGCTCTTTTTCTTCGTTAGATTAAATTAGATGCATGGCTGATGGGATTTTATTACTTGGCTGTTTCTCTGTGATGTTTGGTGATAAGGAGTGGTGTTTTGTGCGTGCAGAACTATGTCTATCTGTATGTGCACTAAGTGTTGAGTGTTTGCTGATGTGGCTCCCACCTTTATTGGCAGGACCCTTAGGAAATCCATATCTGATAATGTTATTGGTCAGTCACTCCATCAGGTCCTCATTAGCAGCCAGTCTGTCCAGCAGAAGGGCTGTTTCGGCTTGTGGAGGGTAGTGTGTGCATGTGTGTGTGTGTGTGTGTGTGTGTATGTGTGTGTGTGTGCATGTGTCAGTGTGTATGTGTGTGTGTGTGTGTGTATTAACACAACTAGAAAGTTGTGTCTAGAAAGAGGAACTGGGGGACTGGGAGAGCTGTGTGGAGTGAACTGGTTGGGGCGGCTTACTGGAGATAACACTTTCCTACAGGAACGGACAGCTAGGGATTTGTTCTCTTACTCTCTGTCTCTCTCTCTGTCTCTCTGTCTCTCTGTCTCTCTCTCTCTCTCTCTCTCTCTCTATTGCTTTCTTTTTCTGTATCTCGTCTATCATTCTCTCTCTTGCTCTCCATCTCTCTGTGTTCTTTTCTCCCTCTATGTATCTCTCATCTCATTCTCTCTGTCCCTCTATTTCTATCTCTCTCTCTGTCTTTATCTCTCCCTCCCTCTTTCTCTCCTCTATCTTTTTCTTTTTCTCTCCTCTCATTCTCTTGCTCTCTTGCTCTCTTACTCCCTTTTTTCACACTTTCTTTGTCCATGTCTCTCCTTTTCATACTCCCATCTCTCTCTTCCTTTTTCTCTCACCTTCTCTCTCTCTCTCTCTTTCATCCTTCTGTCTTTCTCGCCCCCTCGCTTTCTCCATCCACCGTTTCCTCGCTCTCTTCCCCACCATCGATCTCTTTCAGTGTGTGTTGCGAATGTGGAGTAGTTCATGGGCTCATGCTTGGCTGAATGTGTGTGTGTGTGTGTGTGTGATGGAGAGAGAGGGAGGCAGCGGTGTGAATTTCTTTCAAAAGCGAGAGAGGAGGGGTCTGGAGCCACCAAATAGTGTGTGAGTGTGTGTGTGTGTGTGTGTGTGTGTATGTGAGAGAGAGAGAAAGAGAGAGAATTAGAGGGAGATTGAGAATGTGACAGCAAGAGGAAGAAAAGAAAGGAGGGAACGATGAGGAGAGGAACAGAAAGGAACTGAGCGACACAGACTGGACCTTAAATGGATGGATGGATGGATGGTTGGAAGGATGGATGGATTGAGGGCCAGAGGGCCAGACAGGGTGGTCATGTGTTTATCATTCAAAAATCATTCAAATACCATCACTGAGATAAATGCATTGACTATTATGTATGGGAGTGTTTGTGTGTGTGTGTTTGTACCTGTATGTATTTTATAGTCATTTGTGCCATGATTACATTGAAACACAGTATTTAAATTCCCAATCAGTAATAAGAGGACTGTTGGGGGAGGGGGAGGGGGAGCTTATGGTTCTGCAGTGCAATCATTCAAACAAATGCAATCAGTAAGATGTGTGTGTTCCTCGTGCTCTCTGTGCATTAACTGTCCTCCTGGGGCAGTTGGGCCCTGTTCCTGATGGGAGCTTTGATTTTCCATATGTGAACCACAAGCGCATCATTTAATCTCCATCGGCGACGACAGCGCTGCCCGCAGTCGTGTCCTAATGTCATCTGCGTGTGATGAAATCTTATTGAAAAGCCTTTCTGCGCGGCTCCGGCCGCTCCTCTCCTGCAGGCTGGTTTAGTACGGCTGCGGCATCGATTGTGCACTCAGGACGGGCCTGGGCACGCGCCGAAATTAAATACACCACACAGCCCCCCTCCCTTCTCCAATGGCAATCAATCACTCGCTGTCGCTGATTGATCCTCCACACTCCGACTGAGTGAATTCATACTCGCACAAAGGCATTACTGAGCCATTGTCGTTCCGCTGACATATTCAGATGAAAGAGAGCATTACGCTAATGTCATTCATCCAAAGAGCAGGTTTACTCAAGCTAGAGACCGGGAATTTGATGATACGATATTAGATATGATGCCATTATACACTTTTTTTGAGTCTATTATGGGTGTGGTCAATACTTTTAGAGCACCTAGATTATAATAATTTTAGATTATAACAGATTTAGAACCTAGTGTACAATTTTAGAGTGTTCCCAGACAAAAGATGACAATTGTGAAACGATTTCTTTGGTCGTAGAACGGTGGTCCTACGTTGTACTGAGAGAGGTTCAGAGACAGACATCGTCACGGCGACCAAAGACAGCCGGCGATTACTCTCTGACAATGTGAGAAATTTAGAACGACCATCTCAATGTGCGTGTGCAGCTACAACCTACATCTACTGACCAGCCAATCAAAACACAGCATGAAATTTATCAAGAGAATCCAGACAGCATGGAGGAGAATCACCGGTACACACCTTCACACACACCATCATACATCTGCACACCTTCACACACACCATCATACATCTGCACACCGTCACACACACCATCATACATCTGCACACCTTCACACACACCATCATACATCTGCACACCTTCACACACACCATCATACATCTACACACCTTCACACACACCATCATA
>JBBPCZ010107345.1:0-10780 GCA_037974445.1 Brycinus macrolepidotus
TGGGTGGTTTTGGGGGAGAACCCGGGGGTTTAGGTTCTACTGCTAGAGTACAGCATGTAATAATACTGTATTCACCCACACTGGTGCTGTTACTGCACTGTATGTTGTCTCATCCTGAAAATGATTGAACTGTTGGTCTTGTGTTTTTTTGCACTCTCTCTTTAGTTCTGTCCTGCACTTGTGTAGTCTTGTGGGGTTTCTGTTTTTGTTCTTTGTGTTTCAACATAGTCCTGGAGAAACGTTGTGGTCCTGGAGGAACGTTGTGGTCCTGGAGGAACGTTGTGGTCCTGGAGGAACATTTTGGTCCTAGAGGAACGTTGGGGTCCTGGAGGAATGTTGTGGTCCTGGAAAAATGTTGTGGTCCTGGAAGAAAGTTGTGATCCTGAAGGATCGTTGTGGAAGGAACATAGTTTCATTTCACTGTGTACTGTCTAGATAGTTGAAATGACAATAAGCACCTACTTGACTTGTCTCGACTTGAGTTCAAGTAGGGAGGTGGCTGGTAGATTAAGAGGATTAATGGATAGTGAGAGTTGCAGCAGTTTGTCCGCATTGAGTTTTTAGGTGTTTTGGTTCTATCTCTGACTCTCTCTCTTTCTGTCTCACTATTTACACTATTTACTGTTTTAATATTATTTGTATATATTCTAATATTAGCTTTTAAAAGCATACACTGCTCAGCGAAACAGGTTGTAAATATAATTTTCTCAGGTGTCTAAGGTTTTTACACAGTACTCTATGTCCAGTCTAGTCTGTTGTCAAGTTGCTCCACCTGGTTCACCTGCTCTCTCAGGACTGAGACAGGGGTCAGCGAGGTCTTAGTTCTTCTTGAGTCCACCCAGTGGGAATGGACCCTCTGCAGTAGTTCCATCTAACATGTGCTGTAGTGATTGCCAAGTTATAAGACAATGGTGGGCAAGGACCAACCTCTCTTGTTATTTGAGATTTGAACCACCGGTTTATCCAGTGTCTACCAGAGAAGGGTTCCTCTTTTGAGTCTTTGTTCCTCCCGAGGTTCCTTCCTCCAACTTTAGGGAGGTTTTCCTCACTTCTGTCACCTTTGGCTTGTTCACTAGGTACTTGAACCTGGATTCTGTAAGCTGCTTTGGGACAACATCAGCTGAAAAAGTGCAATTTAAATAAATTTGAATTGGAATTGAATTGAATTCCTCTCCTTTTCTCAGGTTCAGGTGAAACGGGCGCTGTAGTTGTCAAGAGCTCTTCCTGTATGGCTCTGCAGTCTTTCCGTCTTCACCCGATCCTCAGATACAGCAAGCCCAGAAACTGGTGCCTCAGGTCCATCAATGCTGTTGGTATCTATGCTGAAGTTTTGTTCATGTTGCCAGTTCTTAAAACTAGCTGCACATTATCTTTGTTAGATACAGTCTCTTAAAACTTTGCATCTTTGTGTTGTTATATTTTAGGCTGAGTTTGGAATATGTTCTCTTTCTCCTTCAGAAATGAATGCCATCCTGTTGCAAGCCTTCTTCTCTCACTTCTCTCACTTTCCTACACCGTGTAAATGTACCTACACAAACACTTCAGGAGGTACCATCAAGAAGAGGGAATAGCTCTGCTGTAATTAGTGGAGGTTAACTTTTTAATGTGAAAATATGGCATCTAGGGGATACTCTAGTACTCAGCATGGGTCCTCCTCTACTCCTACTAGCGCATCTCTGAAAAATACAAGCAAGAAGAGAAGCCATCAGTGCCCAGAGTGTGGGAAAAGCTTTCCTGACCATAGTCACCTCCAAAGACATGAGCGCATCCACACTGGAGAAAAACCTTATCAGTGCTTGGAGTGTGGGAAGAGGTTCAATGACAAACGCAACCTCAAAACACACCAGCACATTCACACCGGAGAGAAGCCATACCACTGCTCATTATGCGGGAAGAGCTTTAACCAACAGAGCAACCTCCAGCTCCACCGGCTCATTCACACCGGTGAAAAGCCCTACCAGTGTTCAGAGTGCGGGAAGAGCTTCAACCAACAGAATCATTTTCAGCTGCACAAACGCATTCACACTGGAGAGAAGCCGTACCACTGCCTGGTGTGTGGGAAGAGCTTCAATCAGCAAAGCAATCTCCAGTTACACCAGCGCATCCACACCGGAGAGAAACCGTACCACTGCACTGAGTGCGGGAAGAGCTTCAATCAGCAGAGTCACCTCCAGTTACACCAGCGTGGTCACACCGGGGAGAAGCCCTACCAGTGCTCAGAATGCGGGAGGAGATTTAAGCAGCAGAGCAATCTCCAAGTGCACCAGCGCATTCACACCGGAGATAAGCCGTACTACTGCTCGGAGTGTGGGCGGAGCTTCAGGCATTCCAGTACATTAAAATCACACAAGTGCACCAAGAGGGAGGCGGATAACTTGTGATATGTGAGTGTTTGTTATGGGTTATGTGGGGAGGGCTCCGGATTCTGATAAGCAGGGGTTAAATTGCAATTTGTTATGTGGGGGGCCTTAGGATTCTGATATTCAGGGGTTAAATTGGGATTTGTTATAGGGGGGGCTTTGTAGTTTCTCCTCGCTCACCTCTTGGAATATCGTTTGTAACAGTGGTAACAAACACCACCCTCCTGCTGTGTTTAGCTGCATCTAACATGCTGCCCCCCAAACACTCCAGCCAGTCAGGGACTTCTGAGGAAGTTAAATGGCCAGAGCAGGTGTTGCAGATTGTAGCTTTAAGGAGATTTCTCAGAAAGGTGGATCTCCAGGACCAGGGCCGGTACCCACGGATCTACAATTTATGGGCATCAGGGTGTAGTCACAAACACGTTTCAGAAAAGTGTAAAAATGTGTACATTGTTGAAGATGAGTGAGGCTGACCGTCCCCTGATGACACAGAAGACCATAGGCTGGGGGCTGAACCCTGGACTGCTCCGGCCAAATTATAATTTTATAGCTATGTTTTTGGCTTTCATTTCATATGTAACATTTTCATTTCTCAACTGTCAAATTTCTCAAACTCACATAAGCCTCAGAAACTCACATTTGCATTTTATGAGAGGCATTTTCAGTGTTACCAATAAAACTGAGGGTGATGATATTGGCCAGTATTATTTGCCAGTTGATACATTACATGGACCCTCGTCTGACATTCTCTTTCTTGCATGACATCTCTAAAACTTATGGATAAAATGATATGGTTGCAATAAAACAGTAACCAATCAGTTTACCACAAAGCTCTGCTATTGCTGAAGCTCTACTGAAATTTAGATCTCACGTTTGTTTGAACTGGACACTCAGCCCCCTTCTTGTCCTGTCCATAGATGTGATTGTAGGTGTGGACCTTTCTACATTTTTTAAAAACACTGAGTGCTGGAGTTAAACTAATCTGATCAGGTCTGATCTGCTCTATGTTTGGGGTGAAATGAAAGTGTTATTTCTTTCAGCCCTTCATCTCTTACAGTAAAATGCTCCATGTACCTTCTACTGGAAGAGGATCTGGATCTCCTAGCGTTAATGAGAAGCTGTTTCCTCGTATCAGGAGGTTAACTGAAGTGATTGGTTTATGCTGTAAAATCAACCCCACACTAAACAAATACATCTCACTTAAAAATCAATATTACCCAACTACTTCACCATCCTACCAGCTGACCAACAGGCCCCTGTTGTGCCCTAGGGTGTCACAGGGTCCATGTGATAATCTGGCTTTGCTCGCACATTGCTCACTCTGCAGAGCCCCCAGTTACACCCCTGCATTGTCAGTATTATTGTTTGTTGTTGTTTTTATTTTATTTTTTTAATTATGTGTAATTAATACATCTTAGTTTCTGAATGGTGAGTTCTGTATCTTTAATTTAATTGTTTAGTATTTATTCATGCAAAGAAACGTCTTTCTGTTCACCACTTTACGTAACAGAAGTAAATTGTGTTCTCCTGTGGACTCCTGTGGTCTCCTGTGGTCTCCTTCTCCCATGATTTCCCACCCTATTTTGGTCTTCTGTGGCCTCCTGCCCTCCCAAGGCCTCCTGTGGTCTTCTGTGAGCTCTGAAGGCCTCCTGTAACCTCCTGTGATCTCCTGTGGCCTTCAGCACTCCTAAGTCCTCCTGTGGTCTCCTGTGGTCTCCTGTGGCCTCCTGTAACCTCCTGTGGTCTCCTGTGGCCTTCAGCACTCCTAAGTCCTCCTGTGGTCTCCTGTGGCCTTCTGCAACCTCCTGTGATCTCCTGTGGCCTCCTATTGACTTCTGTGGACTTGTGGTCTCCTGTGGATTCCTGTGGCTTCCTGTTGACTCTTGCATTCCTGTGGTCAGATCATGGTGATCCTGAGTTGAAAGAGGGAGGATCTGTTCAGAACGCCAAGAAACCAGAACAGCAAAGCCCAAACTTCTCCCAGACTCTGAGGTCAGATCATTAGCCACACAGGCCACACTGGGCATCATCCCCTGTGTGTGTTCACCACAAGCCAGTAGAGGGCAGTATAACTGCATGGTTTCACTGCCTTGTGGTTGATTTTTGTACAGTAATTTCAAAGCTTGTATCTTTATAACATGAGTATCAGCCATGTTAATCGCCCTCAAACACAGATAAATTACGGGAGTGTTTATAGCCAGTAAATGAACTAGTGAGTCAAATCAGTGACACATGCTACAGGAGATCTGACCACATACAAAATGATGACCTTCACAGAAAGAAATTATAAAAAATATCAAATTTTCAGCAGATTGTTAGTCTGTTCAGCACAGAAGATCAAAGAAAAGAATGACAGTATTTACTAGGGTAATCTTAAAGCTAAATTGTAACTGCACACTGGCTAATTTACATCTCATTTACATAAACTGTCATCTGGAAGACTGTTAGTGAAGAGCAGAGGAGGACCAGAGGACCACCCTTTGGTCATCTGTATGTGTTTTTTTTTTTTCATAATTATATTATTTTTGTTGAATTTGTTTAATGTCATGCTGGTGTTTATGTAGATGTGTGACATTGAGCAGTTTTCATATCATAAAAATTATGATATAATTACAGAACATAATCCTTAAACTTCATAGTATAAAACACTATAAAATACAGAGATAAAAGTCAGAACCCTGTGCTAAAACTCTCCACACTCTTGAATCACACAGCCATCCCAACACACTCAGAGTCTCTCCTCAGCATCCCTCTCCCAACACACTCAGAATCTCTCCTCAGCATCCTCCTCCCAACACACTCAGAGTCTCTCCTCAGCATCCTCCTCCCAACACACTCAGAGTCTCTCCTCAGCACATGTCCAAACCAACGCAATCTCACCTCTCTGACTTTTCCTCCAAAAGGTCCAACTCTTTGTCACCTGTCTTTCACACTTCCCGTTACTCTGGACTGTTGACCCCAAGTATTTGAACTCCTCCACCTTCTCCAGCTTTACTCCCTGCATCCTCACCATTCCACTGTCCTCCCTCTCATTCACTCACAGGTATTCTGTCTTAGTCCTACTGACCTTCTTTCCTCTCCTTTCCAGAGCATATTTCCATCCCTCCAGGGTCTCCTTAACCTACCCTGCTGTCTACTCTCACTACAGGTCACAATGTTGTCTGCAAACATCGTAGTCCACAGGGACTCCTTTCAGGATCTCCTGTCTGTCAACCTGTTCATCACCACAGCAAACAAGAAAGGGCTCAGAGCTGATCCTTGGTGTAAACCCACCTCCACCTTGAAAGCATATACTGCATATACTGTCATATACTTTCTCCAAGTCCACAAAGTCACAGTGCAACTCCTTCTGACCTTCTCTGTACTTCTCCATCAACACCTTCACAGGAAACATTACATTTGTAGTACTGTTTCCCGCATGTCCTCTCGCTTATTTCTTATATATCTTTTCCTATATGTTTGAAAAATCCCTCAGGCACTTCCTCTCTTAACTGTTTTTCCTTACTTGTGTATTAACCTCTGACCCGTTTTTTCTCTTTGACAGGGTTTAAGGTGTGCAACTTAGCTAGCAGTAACTTAGTCAAAAGCAGATGTTGATTTAAAGTTAGCTTTACAGGTCTGAAGAACAGATGTGGACTAAAGCACTGATGTATGTCGCTCTGGATAAGAGCGTCTGCTAAATGCCATAAACGTAAACATAAACGTAAACGCATGAAACCATACTGCTGCCCACTGACCATCACATCTCTTCTTACCCTGGCTTCCACCACTCTTTCCCAGAACTTCATGCTGTGGCTGATTAACTTTATCCATCTTTTACTACAGCTCTGCACATCACCTTTATTCTTGAAAATCAGTACCAGTACACTTCTTCTCCACTCCTCAGGCATTCTCTCACTCTCCAAGAATCCATTAAACAAATTGGTCAAAAACTCTACTGCTATCTCTCATTAAACACATCCAAACCTGCACAGGTATGTCATCTGGACCAACAGCCTTTCCATTCTTCATCTTCTTCCTTCTTGCTAACTCTCTGCACTCCACATCTCCACATCCTCCAGCTTTCTCTTTCCTCATTCATTAGTCTTTGCTCAACACACTCTCCCTGCCTGTGAATACATTTTCATTGTTATCTTTTACCATCCTAACCTGCTGCATATCTTCCCAAGCTCAGTCCCTCTGCCTAGCCAATCGATACAGCTCCATTTCTCCCTCCTTTGTGTCCAGCCTCTCATACAGCTTGCTATACGCCTTCGCTTTAGCCTTTGTCACTTCTCTGTTTACCTTACGGTTTATCTCCTTATACTCCTGTCTACTTTCTTCATCTCTCTGACTATCCCACTTCTTCTTCGCCAACCTCTTCCTCTGGATACTGTCCTGTACTTTCTCATTCCACCACCAGGTTTCTTTGTCCTCTTTCCTCTGTCCAGATGTCACCCCTAGAACCTTTTTAGCTGTCTTCCTTACTACTTCTGCAGAAGCTGCCCAGCTATCTGGCAACTCTTCACTGCCACCCAGTGCCTGTCTTAATTCCCCCCTGAACTCCACCTTACATTCCTCCTTCTTAAACCTCCACCACTTGATATTTGGCTCTGCCCTCAATGTCCTCTTCTTTTTGACCTCCAGAGTCATCTAACTTTGCAGTCTCCAACCTCCTTCAGACTCACCCTCCTACATAGGATATAATCCACCTACTTGCATCTTCCTCCACTCTTATACGTCACCCTGTGCTCCTCCTTCTTAAAATGCATGCTCACCACAGCCATTTCCATCCTCTTTGTAAAATCCACTACCGTCTGACCTTCTGTATTCCTCTCCTTGACACCATACCTACCCATCACCTCCTCATCACCCCTGTTCCCTTCACCAACATGTCCATTAAAGTCTGCTCCAATCACAACTCTCTCTCCCTTGGGTACACTCTCCACTACTTCATCCAACACACTCCAGAATCCTTCTTTCTCATCCATCTCACACACTACCTGCGGGGCATATGCACTAACAACATTCAGCATCACACCTTCAGTTTCTAACTTCACACTTATCACTCTGTCTGACACTCTTTTCACCTCCAGAACACTCCTAACATAATTTTTCTTCACAGCAACACCTATCCCATTTCTCCTCCCATACACACCATGAACAATCTGTAACCTCCTCCAATACACCTGGTCCTACTTCCCTTCCATCTGGTCTCTTGCACCCACAATATATCCACCTTTCATCTCTCTATCATATCAGCTAGCTCTCTCCCTTTACCTGTCATACTGCCAACATTCAAAGTCCCCGCCCTCACTTCTGCTCTTCCTCCTGTCCTCCTACCTCCAGACACGCCTTCCCCTCTTCTTCTTCTTCAGCCAGTAAAGGTAGAGGTCCAACTGTGATTATTTTAAATATTTATTTTATATTTAATAGAGATTTTATTCCTCCCATGGTCTGAACATGATAACTAATAATGCTTATGAGCTTAAAAAACAAAAAAGGTGTCTTTACTTCTTTCTTTAATAAACGTCCCTCACATCATCCTCGTCCTTCACAGCTCTACCATCCATCTGTCCATCCATTCAGCTTTTTAATTAATTATTAAAGACCCCCCACACCTTCAGCCTGCAGTCTGAGTCCTCCCAAATGTTAAACACACATACTAAATTTTGCAGGCTGTTATGTGAACACACACACACACCGTGTAAGTGCTACAGGCTGTAGTTTTGTGTGTGTGTGCGCACGTGTGTGTGTATGAGGTGGGGTGGGGGCGTTAAGAAGTAGAGCTTCCCCCCACAATGTGGGGGAGGGTGTTTTGGAGGTGGAGATAGTGGTGGTGGTGGTGGTGGTGGTGGTGATGGTGATGGTGGTTGGTCATAATGTAAATGCTGCAAAATTTAAAGTGGAATTGAACATTTCAGTAGGAGGTTTCAGTCACAGTGCTGGAGCATCTTCTGTGTCCTGGACCTGCTGTTCTTCTCACCGTGGTTTAACAAGAATCTGGTTAATGACCTTTAAACAAGGCCCACTCCATCATCACAATCCCAGGTTTCAGCTGTGTCATAACATCCTTATTTTTGTTGGAGAGGGATGCAGGAAATAGAGCTTTTCTTCTGTGCTTATTTTTAGTGAGCAGATATTTACTGACCCTGGTTCCTCCACGAACAGAACATGAGAAACACCTCAAAAATAAATGACATCATCTACATTCCAGTTTCTCAGGAAACAACCCCGCCTGACTGTGTGAAAAAATGAATCTGTGCCTGGACTCTTTATCTTTTTTTGGGTGAAATTCTGTTCCGATGAATTATGATCATCAGTGCTTTAATTTTTTTCAGATTTTACTGTATTTAAATTAAACTTGGTGCAGTGGGTAGATACAGCAAGAAGATCCGGGGTTCAATTCCCATCTGGAAGTTTGGATGTTCTCCTCGTGTCTGTGTGGGTTTCCACCGAGATCTCGGGTTTCCTCCCGAAGTCCAAAGACCTGCACGACAGGTGGGCTGGAAATGCTAAATTGCTTCTAGGTGTGTGTGTTTGCATCTGCCCTGTGATGGAGTGGCAACCTGTCCTGGTTGTTTCTTCACCAGTTGCTCCATGACCGCTGGGATCTGCACCCTGGTTAACCCTTCAGCACATCCAGTCACACCAGTGTGATCTGAAGGTTCAGCACTGAAGATTTTAACACTTCTAACTGCTGAACACTGCAGGTTAATGGAGATTCAGGATTACAGTCGATACACTGTCGCCTTTACACTCACAGTTTATATTTATACTGTTATATATCTGACAGGATATCAGGAACTAAGCCACAATAAACTCGGGCTGCAGCCCAACAGCTGACACACCAACTGACGGACGGAGAAACACACACAACCAAGAAAAACACACAACCAAAACACACACAACCAAAAACACACACAACCAACAAACACAAACAACCAAGAAACACACAAAACCAACAAACACACGACCAAGAAACACATACCACCAAGAAACACACACAACCAAGAAACAAACACAACCAAAAAACACAACCATCAAACACACACAACCAACAAACACACACAACCAAGAAACACACACAACCAACAAACAAACACAACCGAGAAACACACACAACCAACAAAAACACACTACCAAGAAACACACACAACCAACAAACACACGACCAAGAAACACATACCACCAAGAAACACACACAACCAAGAAACAAACACAACCATCAAACACAACCAACAAACACACACAACCAACAAACACACACAACCAAGAAACACACACAACCAACAAACAAACACAACCGAGAAACACACACAACCAACAAAAACACACTACCAAGAAACACACACAACCAACAAACACACACAACCAAGAAACACACACAACCGAGAAACACACATAACCAACAAACACACACCACACAGAAACACTCAACCGAAAAACACACACAACCAAGAAACACACAACCAAGAAACACAAACAAAAAACACATAACCAACAAACACACTCAACCAGCAAACACACAACCAACAAACACACACAACCAACAAACACACACAACCAAAAAACACAAACAACAGAGAAACACACACAACCAAGAAACACACAACCAACAAACACACACAACCGAGAAACACACAAAACCAACAAACACAACCAACAAACACACGACAAAGAAACACACACAACCAAGAAACACACACAACCAACAAACAGAACCAACAAACACACACATCCAACAAACACACGACCAAGAAACAAACACAACCAACAAACACACAAAACCAACAAACACACACAACCAACAAACAGAACCAACAAACACACACATCCAACAAACACATGACCAAGAAACACACACAACAAACAAACACACACAACCAAGAAACTCAGCCAAGAAACACACACAACCAAGAAACACACACAACTGAAAAACACACACAACCAACAAGTACACACCACCAAGAAACACACACAACGAACAAATACACATAACCAACAAACACACACAACCAAGAAACACAACCAAGAAACACACAGAACCAACAAACACACACAACTGAGAAACACAC
The DNA here is from genome assembly GCA_037974445.1 of Brycinus macrolepidotus. NCBI lineage: Eukaryota > Metazoa > Chordata > Actinopteri > Characiformes > Alestidae > Brycinus > Brycinus macrolepidotus. The sequence continues at coordinate 10,418 of JBBPCZ010107345.1, forward strand.
ACAATCAACAAACACACACAACCAAGAAACACACACAACCGAGAAACACACACAACCAACAAACACACACCACCAAAAAACACTCACAACCGAGGGAACACACACAACCAAGAAACACACAATCAAGAAACACAAAAAAAACACACAACCAACAAACACACACAACCAAGAAACACACACAACCAAAAAACACAAAAAACAGAGAAACACACACAACCAAGAAACACACAACCAACAAACACACACAACCAACAAACACACACAACCAAGAAACACACACAACCAACAAACAAACACAACCGAGAAACACACACAACCAACAAAAACACACTACCAAGAAACACACACAACCAACAAACACAC
>JBBPCZ010107366.1:0-10779 GCA_037974445.1 Brycinus macrolepidotus
TGTCCTTGTTGGCTTGCTTGCTGATGGGCACTCTTGGCTCATGTGAACAGAGCTCTGTGTCGGCATCGTTTGACATCCAGGGCAGCAATGTGAGCTAAGTCAACTCTCTCTGGGCAAGCAGAGCCAGCCATGCCTGCTCCCGGGACCTGAATGTCTGGAAGTAGCTAAATACAGGAAGACCACAGCAGTCTGGGGCCAGGACAAGAGACAACAGGTTCAAAAACAAGTATGTTTTAAAAAAAGGAGGTTGGAATTGACAGAAAGGTTGCTAATGAGTATCAGTAATGGGACTCCCTGCTTAAACAACAATGGGGAATATGGCAGAAATATAAACACTTGAAGACAATAATATGTGATATGAATCATGACTTTTTTTTTTTTTGCTATGCACCAGCAAAGCAAGATCATATTTTGAAAAAGCCTACAAAAACTATGAAGGAACAAAAGTAAAAAGTCAAATAAATGCTAAGAAATAAATAAATAAATAAAATTCACAACAGACTGAGATCCGATAAGCTTCCGGTTTCTCTGAGGATTAAGTATTAAATTTAGTTAAAAGCTAGGTTAATTAGCCTATGGTCTGCTGTCAGTTGTACCAAAGCAGATGTTTTTTTTCTCTGATTATGGCAATTAGTGGATGATGAAGCTACAAGAAGCTAGAATGTTAGCTGGTGCTTCTCATCCCTTAATGTGAACACACCGTGAATATTAAGGGTGTTGTTAAAGGTGTGACTGAGAAGGTTCAGATAGCGAGGCTGACCGAAATGGATTTTTCACTAACTATGCAAACCACTCAAGCTGATGTTAGCTAGGTCTAGAAATAATGAAAGATCCTAACACGTTGACGTTTCATTCACTGAAGGGAAAAGACCTCAAGCAGAAGACAACAAGGCCGCATTAGCATCCAGTATTGTACTGATTAGCTCTAGCGTTAGCTCATCTGAAGAGGCAGCCTCCATTACTCATCTAAAAGCTACTTCCTCAGCTATTTTTGAGTAATAAGACTTTGTAGATTTTAGCCTCCTAACATCAGTGCTGTCCTCTAAAATGTGAGCCTGTTATGCTAGTTCTGTAATTTTTCAGTTTATTGATGCTACAATTTCGATATCTGTTGGAACGTACATGCCTGTTCTGGAAATTCTGATGTAAGGGTGTAGTGATTTTAGTACAGTATGGAAAAATGTTACCTGAGCTTCCACACTAACATGATTGGACTTGTTTCCTGAAATTGGTTATAAATTCTATGTAAGTTGTAATTTTTGGAATTGAAAAAAATATATATATGTGAATGGTTACACCCCTAACTAAATATACCAATAGATGTACTCAAACAGTATTGAAAAAAAAAAAAAATTAAAACAACAATGCAAAAAAACCCCAAAATTATAACGTATCATCCATCTCTACTACCTCAGTCCTCATTAAAGGGCCCAAATCACTTAAAATCCTACCCCTCACTGTTTTGAAATAAAAGTATTATAAAATCACTTACACAGGGCCCCTGGTGGCGCAGTGGGTAGCACTGTTTCCCCACACACTGTGTGTGTGTGTGTGTGTGTGTGTGTGTGTGTGTGTGTGTTTGTTCTCCTCGTGGTGGTGTGGGTTTCCTCCGGGGTCTCCGGTTTCTCCCACAGTCCAAAGACATGCGTGTCAGGTGAAGTGGGGATTCTAAACTGACCGTAGGGGGGTGTGTGTGTGTGCACCCTGTGGTGGGCTGGTGCCCCGCCCAGGGTGAGTCCTTGCCTCGCACCTGTAGATCCCAGGATGGGCTCCGGGTACCCGCAACCCTAGGAAGGAATAAGCGGTTACAGAAAATGAGTGAGACTGTCAAATTGTACTTGTAATTCTGGGCGCTGTGCGAGACGGCAGCCTTCCAGTAGTAGCTTAAAAAAACTAACTGGAACCCGAACTTCCCGAAGGGAACCTCCCTAAGGGATCAATAAAGTTTCTATCTATCTATCTATCTAATTACATATGCCAGTCCTAAACAGACTGGAAAAAATAAATTCCTTTTTTTGGTACATAAAATCATAGAAATGTCATGAGTGGATATTTGGAAAAATTATACAAAATGCACGAAATGTGAAGAGGCATGCAGATGATATAGTAAACCTTCTTTAGGAGATATGGCATGCCACTGAATTACTACAGATCACAAAGCCTTTAAAAAAGCTAAATGCGAAGAAGAGTGTCACTGACGATTTCCTGGGTTGCCATGGTTTTGAGTGTAAACATCTGGACAGCCTTCTAACAACAGCAGATACTGTAACCAGACATTTGCTGTGGTTTATTTTTGAACTTGGTGGGCGTGTTTGTGTGTGTAATGGATGTATGGTGTATTTAAGCATGTGTTAGAGTTCCTGGTGGTTAAGAAATACTAGAATGTAGAGAATTACAGTCTGAAAGGGCTCCTGTCCTACGTGTTTCAGTTTCCCCCAAATCCTCCTGTAATGTTTGTGTGGGCGTATCTACCAGAAACAGTCCTATTTTTTACATGACAGCTCTCTTTATTCCTTGGAAATAAACAGGCTGTTTCTGTTTCCATGCCTTTAAAACTGAAATATGTAAATGAGCTCTGTTCTGATTGACTGCCCCGTATTGTGCCTCATAACTATAACATAAGTGGGCGGAGCTAAACTGCTATATCCTGAATAGGTGAACATATACCTTGGGTTTTGTGACTTCACAAAACCAGTGAATTTTCGTATGGAAGATTGTCTGGCCGTAGTGGTGAACGGTACACTTTGAGGTCAATTCAGTTTTCCATGTTATGGGTCCTTTAAAATGAATGGTCCTCTCAAGAACCCCAAGGAATAAATAAACAAGTGTGAAGAACTTTTTAAAGTTTAAAGAACATATATCTAGACGAAGAACCATGGAGGAACCTTGATTTTTAAGAGTGTAGTCACATCTTCGGGTATCAGGATGGCCGCCTCGAACAACTAACAAACTAGTCAAATGCCCAGACACCTCAGCAAACAGAGCGGCGGGGGTCTTCAGGAGATGCCTGTTCCACGGACGTGTGTGTGAAAGTTTCCAGACGCTGTTTAGACGCTCTTCAGGTGTGGAAGAAACCCTGTAAACACTAAAGAGAGGCTGACTGCCCCTTTTTAACCTTTCGGTGACCCCTCTTTCCCTCACACACACACACATACACAGTTCTGTGGCTAAGGAAGTGTGGTAAGGAAGTGTGGTTTGATACATTTATCCCCTCCCCCCCCCACCCCCCTCCCCCTCCCCCTCCCCGCCCCACTCTCCAGCTCTCCTCAGGCCGGCTGGTACACTGATCTGATGCCATGAACTGCTGCTTAGACAGAGACCTTCCCTCTAACACTGTTCCCGCCACAAGCTAATTTGTCCATTTCAGATCCGCCTGCAGACATGCCCCTCTCAAAAGCAGGCTGGGGTGAAGTTTTTACCGGCCCAGAACCAGAAGACCCCAGGCCCACCGTCTAGACAGGAACAGCTGAGTAATTCTTCAGCCCAGACAGGTCGCCAGCACATTAGAAAGTAGACCTGTTCATTCATCCAGTTTTCTCCCTTCATTCCGGGATCTGTAGTTTGTTAAACTGGCTCCCAGGGGAAAAGGGAGCTTGTGCTGTTAATTGGTACGTACACCATGATATTAGACCAAGCTAACACCTACAGGCCTTCGGGACACTGATCAGTGCCATGTGTTTTTAGACTGATTGTATGTGTTGCTACATACACAACACTTGAAGAGGTCAAAAGGTCAGAAGTAAGTAATTTCCCAAACACACGTCAGACTCCAGAATTCATGTTCGGGGCTCTCGCAGCCCACTTCCCACTCGTGTTATTGAATTTAGGACCAAGGTCCACAAGACCTACACCCCTGCTGCAAAACGATTCAGGAGAGGACAGATAGTGCAGCAAAAAGGCCATTTATATTTCATTAGTCTGTTGCTCAATATGTACCGTTTAATATTTAATTTGAAGAAAGCCTGAGAGGAACGTATTATAGAACAGTTAAGTAAAAGTGTTTGGGATGTTATTTAAAAGATAAATGAATTTGTTCAAGCAGAATTTAGTCTGAACTCTGGACATCTGATAATTTTATCTTATTATTTAGATTATAGGTATTTTTCCCACACTGCAATTTTCCTAGTGCTGTCTCTAGACATATCAGGTTTATTCAGCATCATTGTAGATGAGTGGCCTCTTTGGGTCGGTTATGGACTCAAATCGATGATGTGGGTGGGGTCAAGTCTTTTCAGCGAAATAAATTCTTGAACATGAATTCATGACTTGTTTATAGCTTAATCCTTGCAATAAGACTCTTTAGGAAGGCTAAGAAAATGTATTTCAGATGTAAATGGTTAATTATTGAGTTTTCCATTGTCTAAAGAGGAAAACGTCAGCATTAAATGATGTTTACTTGGTTCACAACTGCTGTGAAATTAAGCTAAACCAGATTTACTGCAGTTCCCCAATCAGAAACATGGCAAAAATAGAAACATGGCAAAAATCATACCAAGTCAAATAACCTTAAATCTAGCCTTGTAAGATTATCATAAAATTATTAATTTTTTCATTTTATGTTAAGTCATTTTATGCTGGGAAAATTAAATTGTTTTGGCAGAAAATTTGACTTATTCCAAAATATCACTTTGGAGATGAACAAACCGGCAACACTTTGATAGAATATTGCAGAAAAAAATGAAATGATATGATAGAATAAATAAAGTTTAATAAGACCAGGAACATGAACTAACAAGGTAAAGAAGAGGCCCTTCTTGAATTTGTGTGAGCTTTAAATTGGACTTAGTCGACTGGATTTCCCAGAAACTCACTTGAAAAAGGGAAGTATTTATTAAATTGTATGTTCTATTAAAAGCCGTTCACTAACCGCCAGACAGCAAAGAGAACCCTTGTTTCCACAACAGGCCTCTCTATTCATTTTTACAACAAATACGGCTAAAACGCCTCAGCGCTAGCATACACAGTGTGGTCTAAACGAACGTCCCTAACACCATTGGGTGATTAAAATAGACGTCACCATCTTGCCTTCACCTCACAGACACACACACTCACACATCGTCCGCAAACACTCAGTCCCCTCCAGAGCGCTGCCTCTGAGTCACCAGCTTCACTCAGTGCTAGCACCAGCTAGCGTCACTGGTTGACGGCTAGTTGGGCGTCCCTGCAAACACAGACCGGTTGAGTGGACTGGCACCTTTGTGGCAAATACAACACCTTACCAGAGTGAGGTCCATGGAGCTGGAGAACCTGCAGGACTTGGCAAAGGAGCATTGTTCCAGGGGATTAGCAAGAGTCACTAAAAATTCTGTGAGAAAAACTGGCTCAAATGAAGGCATAAAGAAAAAGCTGCTAACGTCTATCCTACATTTCAGTTTATTTATAATTAAAGGTTCAGCTTAGCAGTTTTAATGTTTAATAACTACTGCAGGGTAAAAAGGAAAGACACTAAACTTCCAACCAAGCAACTGCCTAGCTGGCTATCAAATATTAGCTAAACAGCTACTGTGTTCTTTTACTGTTTTGTTATTTTATGGTGCATTCCATTTGAACGGGGAAGTCAGAGTTTCTGAGTTCCTAGTAAGAAAATTTTTAACTAGAAAGCCCCCCCTGAAGTCAGAGGACCTTCACCAACCCTGACCTCAAAATCCAAGATGGCTGTTCTGTGCACCAGTAGTGGTGAGAGCTGCAGCAAAGACTATTTATTAGCACTTCTGTTGTATTAATGTCCCATTGAACCAGTCATCCACACGGTGCTGTCCAGTGTGAATCTGTGAATGTGTTGCTGCGGTGTTTACATGTGCAAAATACAGTGTAATACATTATCAACTGGCATTGCTAACAACAGTTAACCTGGCTAAAACGTTAAACATAGTTTGAGTGTCGTGTCATTCCCAGCTCTGACTTCCCACTTCTGAGGAAAATATAACCCAGCATTAGAACTTCTAAAGTGGGGCCAAAATATTTGAATTGGCCAGCCAGAGGCATTTGATTGGCTGAGAAAACCAACAAGAGCACATTTTAATACACTGCAAAAAGCAAGATATTTTAGTTTTTTGCTTATTTCAAGAAATCTAAACTAAAATAAATTTAGTTTACCTCATTAGCAGATTTTCTTTACCTTTTAGCATATTTCATTTACAATCAATTTTTTTGTTGAGTTGCAAAGATTTTTTTTTGCAGTGTACCTATTTTAGCCATTTATTTAAAATGTCTATTTGAAGCATTTTGAATGACAAAACATAAAATATAATTTTATTAACACAAATTTCAAAATATATAAATTATGACCTTTCACACCACCATCATCGAACATAATGCAGTGATAACAACGCATAGCAGGTGCACAGATTTAAACCTGTGTGAATTTATTTATTGAATATAAAAGTAAGCCAGTGTACCTAATATGTAAGGAGACCTTTGTTGTATTTAAAGAATATATACATATAAACACTGGTATTGCATGAAAACACGTAAGGCTGAACAATTGCGAGCTGGCTGTTTTGTCTTGTTGCCTCTCACCACAGCTTTTATACTTTGACAGAAGACAAAACAGTTTGGGTCCAGAATAAAGAGCGCAACAGCTTTTTATTAAACCTAAAACATTCATGTTTTCATTTATAAGTGTCAGACAGCTCGCTAGTTTGTAAGCTAACGATGCTAACATGCTAGAGAAAACAGCCATTTCCCTTTGCATTCTGGAGGTAAATGTTGGCTTATTGCAGCAAAAACATGAGCAGTTTCTCAGAAAACAACTTATTTCCTCTTTCTTGAGTACTTTTACGTGCACTTGGAAGAATTATGACTAGCAGTGCTTTTATTTAAATAGAACTTTCAGTTCTCTGGCCACTGCTGCCGTCCACTCCACCTCTCATACGGCCCCAAACACTCACACATATGAACACGGAGAAAATTTTGCCTGACTACTGGAATTACTGGAAGTCTTTGATCGAGTCTTCAAAAGGCCCCCCAACACCTAAGGAAGGGCTAAGTGACCGCTTTCAGCCAAACAAGCGAGTCAGCTGGGTCAACAGTGTCTCAGCCGGGGTCAAACGGGGCAGCAGTTAATGTAACGTCTAGAGAGGAGTGGTGAACAAACATGAGTAATGAGAGAGAGAGAGAGAGTGAGAGAGTGAGAGGGGTCAACCAAAAGATATGAAGTGCTATTTATTGCCCATTGGCTTTTTCTTCCATTCTAATGCCAAAGCAGCTGGGTGGCAATTCGAAAGCGGTTTCCTCTGTTGGGTATTAAAATTTCATTTAATTCTTGTAACAGTCACACTAAATTACTGTAGATGGTCGTGGTCAGGCAGAAAGTAATGTGATTACTGGAAGTTATAGAAGGGCTTTGTAACAGACAGGCTGCGTCCCAAACTGCATATTACCACACTAAACAGTGTGTAATAAATAGTACACAATGTATTAAGTATGACTAGAAATGTATACAGTAATAGTATTTGAAGTATTTGAAGAATGTGGTTTTGGGACACAGCTATAGGCTCCATTTCAGAGGTGGGGACCAGGATGATTTGTTATCAGTCTTACTAGAATATCCAAATATGTCCATGACCATGTACAACCAAACGGAGTGTGATCTCTGAGATCTCACTGTGTGATCCAGCTCTGAGGCCTGTACTTCAAATTGTTTTTTCTCGTAATTGGCTTTTCTCCACATTCAAAACCAAAAATTTTAACTTGCAGAACACTTACATTCATCACATCTTCATTCCTGACCCTATTCTGAAGGAATTAACCAAATGAATTCCTACTATATTGCTTAGAACTGCATTTATGATCAATTTTGTACTGAAAATGACCTGCAAAATGTTTTACAGTGCAATATTTTCGTTATTAAACAATAAAACGTTAAGCTTTTAATCATCTGTTCTGAAAACTCCTCTCTCTGCAATAAACATTTTACTTCTAATGTCATAGCTAGATTTTCTGGCCTTAAAAAATATGCAAAGTCTGCATATTTAAGTAGATTGTGCACCATTTGCGTATCTAAACGTCATTTTATGCAAAACGTCCAATGCACAAATGTTTGTAAGAATGACAGTAATCAACTGGTGGAGATCCACTGTGATATCTGGACATGCAGCCTGAAATATACAGCCTAAAGGACGTAAATTTGAAATTTGATTTAGGAGCCTCATCATATAGGTCTTCGATGTTATCTTTTCACCATATTGTCCACCTCTACTGTATATGATTCATAGTTAGACCAAAAATACTGCACTCCCATGTCTTTTTCTGCTCTTCACACAGTTCTAAAGGAACACACCCACCTTACACATCGCCATCTGCCTGTTAAGAGACCCAGCCCAGCGTGACTCAACAATTTCAAGCAAGCTAGTGTGTTCCTCTGGTCACCGTGGCAACAGGTCGACCCATGGATCTGACAGGAGAACTTGAGCCATGACCGAGGTCATCACCATGTCCTGAGGTGAAATCACACTGATACCTGAACATATTTCAGTATTTGGTGTGTCCACCTTTTTTTGATCTGTTTTACAACTTATTCTTTTCTCCATACAGGCCACATATGGAAACGAAGCTGCAAAAGACAGCCTGTTTTTGTGATGCCGCAAAAGCCAGCACGTTTATATCTGTCTATTCTGCCTACAGCTGTTTAGCCCCATCCACTTACTGTGAGGTTGCAATGAGTGTTTCAGCCTGGGTTGTTTTTGAATGGTGCCTGATAAAGGGCAGCCAATCGATATGGGGTCGTTTACATATGTCAGTCTTTAAGGCACAACAACACAAACAGCCTGTTTAGTTCAAAGGGATAAAGAGAGGAAAATGGAGTTGGAAAATAGCCATGAATGAATTTTAACTGGTTTTGGCAAATGAATATCGTAAATGTAGGCTATGGAGCCTGTTCTGCAATTCTTGGTATTTATTTCTTAAATACATTTTTGTTCCTCTCTCTGAAGCATTTGGGCCTCACTGAGGTTCAGCCAGACATCCCCACCTTCGGGCCGCCCCTCCCTCGCTTGTCCAGATGAAAATACCATTCCAGCCTGCAGACGCTGGAGTGGGCGTTTTCAGATTACTGAGCGTCCCATTCTGCAGTCCAGCTGGCTGTCAAGCATGAAGTGATAGAGCTGGAACAAATGTTTCTCCTCTGCAGCCCCAACCGAAGACCTCGCCACACAGGCTGCACTCTGCTTGGCCTAGACTCGTGTGCTGGTGTGCACAAGAGAGGGACAAATGAATCAGGAGGAAGGAAGATATCGGATGGAAGTCCCTGGAGATGGAAGGAGAAATAATCCGGAGTCTCGTGGTGATCTGTCGTTCCTGGCTGCGTGTTCATACCTATCAGGAGAACATTATTTTCCGCTCCCTCAGTAACTAACTTGTGGAAGCAGGGAACTGTACATCTTTTTCTTTTCTTTTTTATTTTAGTTCAAGACCCAGGCCAATAATTACCTTTCATTTCCTGGGGGTACCCACACAAATCTTTAACTCTAATAATCTTTCCTGTTGGGGTGTTTTTTCCTAAAGGACTGAGGTATCAGAAGCTCCCCCTTTGTGAACATCTTCAGAACTGTGCAGTACATACAGTATATCATATCTGCCTAGAACAACAACTAATGCTGCCAAAAATGTTGTTACATGACAAGAAAAAAACATTCTTAGCTTTCAGTGTAAGTAAGTGTAACAAGCTTTCTTTCATTCTTAGCCATTTTTGATGGAGTTTTATATTCGCACTTGACAGGTCGCTGCCTCTAGTGGCTGATGTAAAAAATGACACTACAATACTACTGTTAACTTAATGGGCTTTTAATATATATAATTTTTTTTTCATCTTCATTATTATTTATTATATCAAGTATACTATAAAAATGACACACACTCACATGTGTGTGGATTAAAGGAACACATTGCCCCTTTATCTGACCCCAAAGATCTAATTTCCATTGTAAATGCGATATTCTTTTCAAATCAAAACTAAATGTGCTGCCCTCCACCCTGTCATATCTTGTAAACTTTTCTTGTACACGTGACCATATTATAGACCTCTATTACTGTACAACAACCGACCTCAAGAACGAATTACATTAAATGTGTTGACATCAGATTAGATTGAATCGTTTGATCAGGAGAGAAAATAAGAGGGGTAGACATCTTACCTCGGGGCTCCTTCTCTCAACTTACCACCCAGGCCAAGAGATACTGTGCAGATAAAGCCAGAAAATGCCTGGCCATTTATCATAAAGAGGGTCTGGATAATGTAAAACCCCCAGCTGTATCCCCACGTCGTAAAGATGAGGGTGTACACATGAGGAGGATAAATGGTATCAGTATGCTTAGGTAAGACCCATAGGAGAGTAACATTAGTTTTACCATTTCAGAACACTTATTCATCTTATGTGAGTGCCTGTAAATGCAGCACACATGTAAATGTCAAGCAAGGCCAACTCCAGTTCAGCTAGCGTACGTCTCTTCAGCAGCAACTGGCGGCAGTGGACTGATCCCAGAATATCAGGTTGCATCTAAGGGGACACAACCATAAGTGAGACCCCTAAATCCGGATCCATCTTAACACTGATAAACAGGAAAAAAGAACAAATCATGAGAAGTCATCACACAGTGTCCTTGCCTAAATAACAGGATTTATGCTGTGTCCCAACAGAAAACTAAGCACAAACTTTGAGTAAACAGTAGGGCTGCACGATATTAGGAAAACATGCGATATGCAATAATGTTGTTGAGTGTTGCGATGGCGATATCACATGCGATAAGTAAGTAAAAACTTAGCCTTTATAGTGTTAATGT
>JBBPCZ010107427.1:0-10777 GCA_037974445.1 Brycinus macrolepidotus
CTCCTATGCTGATAAGAGCATTAAAAACAGTATGTTTAGGACAGACTTAAAGGTGCGATTAATCGCGAGTTAACTATAGCAAACATGCGATTAATCGCGATTAAATATTTTAATCTACTGACAGCCCTAATATATATATATATATATATATATGTGTGTATATATACGGACCATTACTAGATAAGGTTTCTAGATAAAGTCTGTTTATCTCCAGAAACATGTTAAATGACCTAACTTTTAAGTGTATCTAAGTTGCAGTTTTAATATCCACTGTATTGCTTTTATTACTGTCCCCACCCCTAACCCTGACATGGATCCCAGAACTGAAAAAAAAAAGATTTTTAACAAATTAGGTGGTTATTAGACTTACAAAGTGAAAATGTGTCGATTCATTTTCATATGACAGCAGTAAAGTCAGTGTATGCTGGATTTGACTTCAAATGTGGCACAAATCAATGAAGTTCACACTATGAGCACAGTCTATAAAGTCCTGTCTCTATAAAGTGTCTCTGATAAGCTGTTAAATAAGCGAACCTTCCCCGTCCAGTTTGTTGGATATTTAAGTGTGTTTTACAGTCTTTTTTAACTGTACTTTTCTTGGCCTTTGGTCATCGCCTGCAGCGCAGTATTAAGAAGAAAGTCACTGTGGACTTTCAGCACAGTAACAAAGGCTGATTTAACTGAGAGTTTATTTGGAGTGTCTCTTTGGTCAAGCACTGACCCGTGAGGGGGGGGGGGGGGGGGGGGGGGGTTGGAGTCTGTTTTTTTGGTTTTTGGATGAAAAAAAACATTTTTCAAGCCCCCCCCCCCCCCCCCCCCCCCCCCCCTTACACCCTGTTTTTGTAGTTTTGGGATGAAAGCGAGCATTTTTAAAGCCTATCCCAGTTCTGTCACTCCACACCAGAATGTGAACATCATATCATCCACACTTTTACCTTTTTTATTTATTTACCTTTTATTTACTTATTTATCTATAGTATTTATCTCCACCTCTCGTACTGACCATAGCATTTTTGTATATAGTATAGTGTGGTACCACTCTAATAAATGGGATAATAAATGATTTATGCTCAGGTTGTTAATTAGGTTGTAGACTGTTTACAAATAATTAATAAGCAGTTATAAACAAGTTATAACAGTTGTCATACATTGATTCGGGCTCACTATTTGGTGAGATCTGGTGCTTTAATGGTAGTAGCATGTTAACAAAGACCTGATGAAGCTGGCAGTTTAACATTCTGCCTGAGAAAGAGACGAGATAAACTCAGCAACCAGCAAGATCTGAGATCTTCCAATAGTGAGCCTGCATCAATGTATGACAACTATTATAACTTGTTTATAACTGCTTATTAATGATTTACAAACTGTCTACAACCTAATTAACAACCTGATTATAAATCATTTATAACCCCTTTATAAGGGTAGTCTTATTGTAAAGTGGCACTGACTATTTCTGGTGAGCTCTGTTTTTTTTTATTTTATTTTTTTTTATTTTATGTTGTTCTTGTCTCTGTGTCTCTGTTTGTCTGTTCAGTTGTAACAAAGCAGTTTCCTTTCGGGATCAGTAAGGTTTTCTTATTCTGATTCTGATTCTGTTTTATTTTTTTCATCTGATTTATGGGTTCACACTTACGTCTGCACCTCCATGCGTGAACAATCTCAACATTAATGCGAGGCATCCACCATTGTTCACTCTTCCTTTAACTCGGCCTTCCTCCTCCCCCACAGACCCTTGAAACGCAAATGAAAGCCCACCGGCCGGAAGATGCATACATTGTAGACGCAAATGATGTGCACTGCGCCAGCCTGTGGAAAGGAAGGTCGGCATATGGAGCACGATGACCACTCGAGTCTGAAAGAAAGGATTTGGCTGGAGGTGCCAAATTTCCATGGAGAGGAACTAACTTATAGTCTTTTTTATAGCTGTTGTTGTTGTTAAAGACTTAAAAGATGATTATTGTTGCCATTTAACTGTTCTGTTCAAGAGTAATTACATTATTAATTGTAATACATTTACATTATGTATGGAATAACAATTAATAATTTATTATTTATTAAAATATATTTTAAACAGTGTATTATAAACAAAAATATTGTTTAAATATAAAAATGTTCATTCATAAATAGGCATTGATTTGAGTGTTTATAGAATTGTTGTTCATTCATTCATTCATTTTCTGTAACCGCTTACTCCTTACTAGGGTCGCGGGTACCCAGAGCCTATCTCGGGGTCTCTCTAAATAAATAAATAGATAAGGAGATAGGGTTTGCCATGGCCAAACCCACGGTAACATTGAGCTGTACTGGTTCAAGTTTGAGTCAAGAATGAGTTCGATATGTTTTGAATCGGAGTCAAGACTGTGTCCAAAGGTTTGCGTCTTAAAAATGAGTTAAAATTGCGAGTTAAAAATGAATCCAAAAATGTTTGATTCCAAATGAGAAAGACAAACCCCTTTTGAGACTTACTGACCTGTTTACAGTTTGTGTGCAGTAAACAGAAACATACATGTTTTGGAGATGATTTTTGTTATGAAGAAGGGTTTATTATGCCAAACTGAAAGACTGGCCTGCTGTCAAGGCAGGAGACATAAGCAGCTGCCTCGTCCTCCAGACGTCTTTCTATTCAAGAAGACAAACAAAATTCAACAGTGCTGTTAGCTGTTGGATCCACAACCTTGATACCAAGGTGCTCCACAATGACTGTTGTTTGGTCTTTTCTAAATGGGGTTGGGCATTTCTTTTACTGTTCTGTGGAGTAACAGACAATCAGTGTTTCACATTAGCAGTTTGGTTGTTTACGTATTGTATGTTAACTGGTCTCAAAGGTCAGGTGAAGTGCCACTAAAGATAATCCACATCACCAAACAAGATGGAGAAATCACTGCATGTCAGTGCAATGGCAATAGTTGCCATTGCACTGCAGAAAACTTTGCAGTTCGCTAGTGCTAGTTACTGTTTCCCTGCATTATTGTTTGTAATTAACTGGCATGAGTTACTGTTGCTCTGAAGGACATTTTGCAGTCATCTAGCATTAGTTACCATTGCTCTGCAATATTCTTTGTAGTTAGTTAGCCTAAGTTACCATTGCTCTGCAGGACACGTTGTAGTTCTGTTGTATTAGTTACCGCTGCTATGTGCTGTTGTTTAGTTACAGGGGTCCAAACTCCAGGAAAGGAAAGAAAACAGTAACTTTACCATTTCAGAGTAAAGACATGGTTGCTATAGAACCATATACCATCAGTTACATCAGCTTTAACGAAGCAGGAGCTACTGGAGCATCGTCCCAGTCTTCCTCCTGACCACAAATGAAGGTCCACCCCTTAAACAGCCACTTTAGGTTCTTGATAAAAGTCCCTCATGTTTTTTGGTTTGATTGATCTGAGCTTGTAATGGAGATTTACATTTACAGCATTTAGCACACACTTTTATCTAAAGCGACTTCCATTCCCTAACTACAGGGGACAGTCTCTCTAGAGCAACTTGGGGTTAAGGGCCTTGCTCAGGAGCCCAGTAGTGGTGCTGAAGGTAGGACTCAAACCCATGACCTCTTGGTCCAGAGGCAAGTATCCTACCCACTAGGACACCACCACCCCTACGATTCATGTGTAGAACACTAGTTCCTGCCCACCGTCTGCAGTTCCCACCTGAGAAACCCACTTGCATTATGTGTAAAGACCCCATTACGGCACATTTCTGTTATCAACGAGTCTAAGAGATTAAAAACACAGCACATTGTTACTGATGAGCAAGAGAACATAAGATATTAATTTAATTTTTAATGCCAGCATTGAGTCATGTATTGTAATGAGGCTGAGCTGCCGGCGTCGGATTTGTCTGCCACCGTTTGTTTGTGTTTGTGTCGAACTGACACCAAGACACTGTGAACATCAAACACAAGGCATGCAGGCAAAAAATAAATAAATAAATAAATAAATAAATAGACAAATAAATGAATGAATGAAAATCAACAAAGAGAGGGAATCCCAGCCTATGGAGGGTTTAGACAGCTGGCAAATGGCAACTAGTGAAGTCTGACATTATTTATTTGCACTAGTGGTTTTTTTTGTTCTGTTTGTTTTGTTGACTAAGTGTATGAAATGTAGACATAAAACGTAAACGTAAAAAAAAAAAAAAATGACTCACTGTTATTCATAAACTTGGACTAAACAACAGCCCCCATGGCGAGCAATTCAATCTGAAAGCACATCTGAGATCATTTAACCCTTCAGTATGTCCCGTCACACCGGTGTGATCTGGAAGGTTCAACACTCAAGATTCTAACACTTCTAACTGATCAGTGCCACAGGTTGATGGAGATTCAGGATTACAGTCGATGTGTCGTCGTCTTTACACTCAGAATTTTATATTTATACTTTTATACATCTGACAGTCCATCAGGAACTAAACCACACTAAACTCGGGCTCCGGCCGAACATCTGACGCACCAACTGATGGACGGAGCGCCGTGCAGGACACTCGAGCACAACACACACAACCAACAAACACACACACAACCAACAAACACACACAACCCAGAAACACACACAACCAAGAATCACACACTCGCTGTTTGACGTTGTAAAACAAATCTTTACATTTTACCTGACTTAACCACCTGACACGCGTCAAAGCAACACCAGCAAATGACCCTGCAGAGCTGCTGTTTTGGTTACAGCCTTTATAAACCGTCTTTATCCAGAATTAATCTTCTCCCTTATTCACTCACCACTACTATGGCACTGTAACCATAGCAACCACAGCTTGTATGGTTGTACCAAACATAATCATCCTGTCAAATGAGTCATGTGCTAAAGTCAAACAAGTGACACCAGCATTGAATATCAATCCACTGATTACATGTTTAGATCATTAAAAAAAATGGGAAAAAAAAAAAATGGAGAAACTCGCAACATCAAAGAGACGTCAGGGTGTCACTGTCTGTATAGACACTGGCCTAAAACTGCTGCTCTGAAACCGTGATTCTGTGGTCAGGTGCCGCAACACCAGACATGGCTTGGCTGATCTTATACATTGGGGTGTGAGGAGGAAATGTGATATTTGGTTCTTTCCCCAGGTAGTGGGTAATGCTGTTGTCTCACAGTGAGAAGGTCCTGGTTTGATTCCTGGTTGGGCAGCAGAGGGTCCTTTCTGGGTAAAGTTTGCATGTTTTACCAGTGTCTGTGTGGCTCTGGTTTCTGCCCATAGTCCAAAGACATGAATTGGAGATGCTAAACTGTGACCTGTTCAGGGTGCTTCTTGATGGATGGATAGATGGATGGGCAGACCGAAAGACAGACAAATAGATGGATAGATGGGTGGATGGATGGATGGATGGATACATGGGCAAACAGCAAGACAGACAAATGGATGGATGGATGGATGGATGAATGGATGGATGGGTGGGTAGATGGATGGATGGGCAGACAGAAGGATGGATGGAGAGGTGCATGGGCAGATGGACTGGCACACGGAAAGACAGGCATATGGATGGATGGACGGATGGATGGGTAGATGATGGATGGGTGGTTAAATAGATGGGCAGACAGAAAGTAAGACAAATGGATGGATGGATGGATGTTTCCCAAAAACTCACTCTAGAGTTCAGCATAATGTAAAACAGTATGCACGTCAGGTGCATTGACTGGTTGCCATTGGATTGACTTCAGTTCACCGTTTACATCAACATGTTTCTTCTTGTTTTTTTTTATTCATTTCTCCTTTCTTTTCTGAGAGATCTCCCCAGAGAGGGACCTCGACCAGGTTTGCGTGAGTCGCGGAGATTAAATTCTGGAGAACAGAGAGAGTGAGAGGTTGGAGGAGAGAGATAAAGAGGGCTGTGGTAGGACGGAGAAGGTGCTCCAAGAAAATATTAATTAGGGAGCTGTAGGAGGGATGCCCCGCGAGCGCAAGCATGTGGGCGAGTGTGTTTGTTCTAAATGGGTCTGACCCGGTCCGCGGATTTCTGACGGCAAACCTCATTCTGTCACCGTTACATAATGCTGCGTCAGCCAATCAGGCGCGGGACGAAAATACGCTCCTCCATATAGCCAGGTGTGTGCAATTAGTCTTCTGTGCTCCTGCGAGTACAATTAAAGTCACCCTTTTTCAAAGGATGGGCTCTGAAAACACGCTGCCGAACGTTCATTAACCATTTAAAGCAGAATACGAAACATTTCCTGTTGTCTGATAAAATGCTGATTTTTATAAAACTTTTCTGCCTCTCGGGTTCTGTAAAAGCAGTGCAGGTGATAAAAAAGACCTGATGGGATCTAATATGATATAATTTTATGTGAAAACACACTGTGCTGACAGTCTGAATGTTTGGGGAAAAGTAGGAAATAAAGTCAATTTCCACAAAACACAGTATGAATTTTTAGGATTTTTTTAATATACTGTATATCCTCAAAACGAAAAAAGTCATATAGAAATGATGGCTATTACAGCGAGGCCTTTAATTTGGGCCATAAATGTCAAAATTCAGTCCAAAAAACACCCATGCAATAATGTTAATTTCTGCTAGCACCCCTATGGAATGTCTAATAGTATATTAGCGTTAAGCTAAAACTGGTGAGCTGGAACTTTTTTAGACAAAAGAAATATGCTTTCACTTTGGCTTTACAGTCAGTGACACATAGAATGGCATATTTAGAATGGACTGGAACCAAATTTCACTACAGCTCTACAGTAAGCGACGTATCTAGAACTGATTAAAAGCTGCGGCTCTGCAGAAATTGACATGTCTAGAACTGACAGAAACCTGCTTATACTATCATGTTTTTATTTATATTGATATATGTATATTTATATTATTTGTATTATTTATTTACTATTTATTAACCATTTGGATTCCATCCAAAACTTATCAATGAAATTTGAGTTTTACTGCAGTACTTAAAGGGATTTAATAAAAAATCGCAATAACTCCATTAAATAAAGATGAAATAAAATTACAGGCGTGTATTTTTCTAGCTTCCAGAATTCATTCGAACTTCTCTGGAGACCTAGAAGGCCCCGAAGGTCCGAACTGAAAAACAGTAATGCATTAAACTGAACTGATTCAGAAATGGATCATCACTGAAACATTAATATTTTACATTAACTTATTTATTACCAAAAAAAGAGAACAAAATTATGTTGATAGTATATTTTATTATATTTTATTACATGGAAGTGGTGTTTGGATGAAGTAAATTTCCTCAAAAGACAATAAGATCTACTCTTACCCACCCATGCCAACACACACACACACACACACACACACACACTCACACACTTGCCCTCGTCAAAACACCCACACACACCTTGTTTATGCCAGTATCTGAGTCTGTACACAGCGGAAATGCTCCGCCGTAATAAATGTGCTTCCTAAATCCTGCCCAGGGGGACACACACATACACACGCTCCTCTCACCGCAGCCGATTTCCCAGCATGCACCCCGTGACACGCTCTCTTGTGAATTCTCCTCTGTTCCCAGTGCGTGTCCAAACGCGGTAGATAATGTTATGAGCTCAGTGCATGGAAGGATTACACATTTCTACACGATCTCCACAACTGATAAACCCTGTTTACAGCAGAACGGCGGAAAAAAACACACGCGCCTCAAACAACACACTCCAGAACCTCCTTCAGCGGATTATTTGAGGCAAAAACCTCTACTCAGGCATGCGGCGAATGTTCAGTGATGTTCAATAACCCTTCAGTGGGTAGTGTCACATGGTTGTGCCGCCTGACCACTTTCCATTAAAGTGTCCCGTCACACTGTTGTGATCTGAACACTGAACATTCTAGCACTTCTAACCACTGATGAACACTGCAGGTTAATGGAGATTCAGGATTACAGTCGATACGTCGTCGTCTTTACACTCAGAGTTTATATTTATACTTTTATACATCTAACCGTCCATCAGGAACTAAATCACAATAAACTCGGACTGCGGCCCAACAGCTGACGCACCAACTGACGGACGGAGCACCATGCAGGACACTCAAGAGCACAACACACATAACCAAGAAACACACACAACCAAGAAACACACACAACCAAGAAACACACACAACCAAGAAACATACACACACAACCAAGAATCCCACTCTCACTGTTTGATGCTGCTGTTTTGCTGTGTTGGTCTTCATACCAAATTTATCTTCATCCTTACTCATTCATCACTACTGTGGCACAGTAACCATTGCAACCACAGCTTGTGCTGTCGTACAACAAACATAATCATCCTGTCGAACGAGTCAAAGTCAAACGAGTGAAACCAGCATCAAGAAGAATATCGTCTCACTGACGAGAAGATATTTAGCTGCTCTGCAATCAGGCGGTGAATACAAGAACAGTTCACAATACAGAGTAATGGACAGTCAAATTGTAGTGTAGAGGAAACTCATGGAGAAACAAGCAGAACTGTATAAAAAAAAACTCCCCACCAAAGGGTTAAAATTTAATGCAGAATACAAATGTAGTGTTCTAAATGTTGCCTATTGTCCATTAAGAAATGCTGATTTTCTTAAAACTTTTCCATCTCTTGGGTTCCATAAAAGCAGCACAGGTGATAAAGATGATCTGATGGGAACTAATATCATATAATATTATGTGAAAAGAGCTGAGCATGCTGTAAGTGCTGACAGTGTGAATGTTTGGAGAAAAGTTGGAAGTAAAGTCAATTTCCACAAAACACATGTTGAATATTTGGGAATTTATATATGTATATGTATCCTCAAAATAAAAATAAAAAGCCAGTAGGGAAAGGTAGTTATTAGAGCGATGCCTTTAATTTGGGCCACAAAAATCAAAATTTGGTCAAAAACACAATTGAAGTAAAAACACCAATCAATAATGCTAATTCCTGCTAGCGCTGCTATGGGATTTCGAATAGGATGTTAGTGTTAAGCTAATGCTGGTACACTGGAACATTTTTAGATGGAACAGACAATGGAAACCTGCTTACACTATGGCTCTACAATCAGTGACGTTTCTAGAACTGACTGAAACGTTGTAGCTCAGCAACATATTAAGAACATTTACACCCCTGGCCACTTTATCAGAAACCCCTCCCTTCGTGTTCCACCTTGTTGATGTACAATTAGAGAGTGCAGAACATTTTAAATAATGTGCAATATCACTACTTATGTCATTATTATGTACAGTAACATACTCGGTATAGAGAACAACTCCAAACCACTATTTGTGTTCATTGGTAAACTACTTCAGCAATAATTTAGTTATTTACCTATAGTATTTATATCCACCTCTCTTACTGACCACAGCATTTTGTGTATATAGAGTAGTGTATTTATTGCAGAGTATTTTCAGAGTATTTTCTGGAGAGTTTTAGTTGACTTTATATTATAATTTATATTGTTCTTGTCTCTGTGTCTCTGTGTGTCAGTGCAGTTGTAGCATAAGCAGTTTCCTCCGGGATCAATAAAGTTTTCTGATTCTGATTCTGACACACACACGCACACACACACACACACACACACACATGCAATCATGTCTCACTGTGTTACTGCTGTACTGAGAACAGTTCATCCCCCAAATAATATCTGGTCAACAGCCCTGTGGTCAGAAACTTGCCAGTGATGAATCGGAGTAGAGGGGGGCTGATAAACTGTGCAGCAGCAGATGGGCTTCAGTCTGAACCTGCAAGCTATAAGATACACTATGTGGACAAAAGTGTTCGGACACAGCTGTTTTTCAGGGTTTGGGCTAGGGCCCTTAATTCCAGTGAAGGGCAATCTTAATGCTTCAGCAGACCAAGACATTTTGGACAAACTCATGCTTCCTACTTTGTGGACCCAGTTTGGGGAAGAGCCTTTTCTATTCCAGCATGACTGTGCCCCAGTGCACAAAGCAAGCTCCATAAAGACATGGCTGGATGAGTTCGGTTTGGAAAGACTTGACTGGCCGCACAGAGCCCTGACCTCAACCCCATCCAGCACCTTTGGGATGGACTGGAACGGGCCAGGCAAACATCAGTGCCTGACCTCATGAATGCTCTACACTGTAAAAAAGAAAACTATGCTTTATTCAAAACAGTGTCATTAAAGTCCCTGTTGGGGTAATGGGCAGGTGTCCCAATTCTTTTGTCCATATAGAGTAGGTGTTTCCAATAAAGTGGCCAATGAGTGAAATTAGTGAAATTACAAGGTAGGCATTTCCAGTAAAGCGACCAGTTAATGGAAGTACATTGTGTTTATAACAAAGTGGCCATTGATTAAAAGTACAAAGTGGGTGATTCTAATAAGGTGACCAGTGATATTATTTTTATTATTATTATTAGGCGAGTGCTTCATAGTCTTGCTGTGCTGCCTTTAATATCCATCACAGTCTTGAAACAGAACAGACTGATCATATAAAACCCACAGAGGGATTTTGTAGTATTTCTCATCAAAGCCCGCAAAGTAATGCAGTCTAATGAACAAAGTTGCTTGATAACAGATGGGCTCAGAGGTGTAACTAGGATCTTATGAGTCCCTTTGCAAAAAAAAAAATGATGCCACTCTATATGAAAATTACATTAAATGAATAAAAAATGACAATTTAATTTACTTGTTTACTCACTTGTTTTATCTCAAGCTGATTTAATGCTAACCTAAATATTTGCATTGGATTAGTCGTTCCCAGCTCCAATCATTTTCTGCACAGTTTCGACAGCTCCCTGATCTTAGCACACCTAATCAAACCCATGAGGTGCAGTACTGTGCAAAAGTCTTGAGTCACCCCTCATTTCTTCATATTTTGCTTCCAAAGATCCAGACTTTCTTGTATTT
>JBBPCZ010107458.1:0-10775 GCA_037974445.1 Brycinus macrolepidotus
GCAGTGTGTGGGGGGGCAGTGTGTGGGCAGCAGTGTGGAGGAGCAGTGTGTGGGGGGGCAGTGTGTGGGGGGGCAGTGTGTGGGCAGCAGTATGCGGAGGAGCAGTTTGTTGAGGAGCAATGTGTGGAGAGCAGTGTGTGAGGAACAGTGTGATGAGGAGCAGTGTGTAGAGGAGCAGTGTGTGGAGGAGCAGTGTATGGGGGGGGCAGTGTGTGGAGGAGTAGTGTATGGGGGGGGGGGCAGTGTGTGGAGGAGTAGTGTGTGGGGACAGTACGTTGCTCAAGGGTTCCTCTGGCAGTCCTGGGATTTAAAACCACGACCTTCCGATCGCAGGGGCAACTCCCAAACCACCAGGACTCCAGCTGCCCCCAATAATAATCAACTACATAAACACTAGCTTCTAATGAAGAAAATGTACATATTTCTACATTAAACATTTCCATATAACGAGACTCACAATTTGCGCGTATCTGACCCACAGTTTAAAACGTTTATGTAGTGACTTTGAGCAGCCAATCAGATCTAAGCCTACCAGCCACGGGCCTAGCTAAAAGATCCAAAGTCTAAATGCACAAATGTGTTTCACTACGTCACATTTGACATGGAATTAGAGATAGACTGAGTGAATCTGCAGCCTGGGCTAGAAATAAATCAGCTCAATCTCAGTCTCTCTGGCCACTTTATCAGGGACCCCTTGCTAGTACAGGGTTGGACCCCCTTTTCCCTTCAGAACTGCCTTAATTATTCATAACATAGATTCAACAAGGTGCTGGAAACATTCCTAAGAGATTTTGGTCCATATTGACATAGTAGCATCACACAGTCGCTGCAGATTTGTCGGCTGCACATCCATGATGTGAATCTTCCATTCCACCACATCCCAGAGATGCTCTATTGGATTGAGATCTGGTGACTGTGGAGGCCATTGGAGTACAGTGAACTCATGGTCATGATCAAGAAACCAGTTTGAGATGATTTGAGCTTTGCGCCACGGTGCATTATCCTGCTGGAAGTAGCCATCAGAAGATGGTACACTGTGGTCATAAAGGGATTTACACAGTCACAGGACTCAGGTAAGCTGTTAATTGATGGCATTTAAATGATGGTACTAAGGGGCCCAAAATGTGTCAAGAAAATATCCCCCACACCATTACACCACCACCAGCAGCCTGAACCGTGGATGGGTCCATACTTTCATGTTGTTTACGCCAAATTCAGACCCCAGTATTTGAATGTGGCAGCACAAATCGAGACTCATCAGACCAGGGAACGTTTCTCCAGTCTTCTGTTGTCTAATTTTGTTGAGCCTGTGGAAACTGCAGCCTCAGTTTTCTGTTCTTAGGAGGCAGGAGCGGCACCTGGTGTGGTCTTCTGCTGCTGTAGCCCATCTACTTCAAGGTTCGACATGTTGTGGGTTCAGAGATGCTCTTCTGCATATCTTGGTTGTAACAAGTGGTTCTTTGAGATACTGCCACCTTCCCATCAGCTCAAACCAGTCTAGCCATTCTCCTCTGACATCAGGCATCTGAGCATTTCCACCCAGAGAACTGCCACTCGCTGAAGATGTTCTCTTTTCAGGACCATTTTCCATAAACCGTTGAGATGTTTGCGAAGGAAAATCCCAGTAGAAATACTGAAATACTGAGCCAGCCCATCTGACACCAACAACCAGGCCACGTTCAAAGTCACTTAAATCACCGGAACTTCAGCATGTCGTCCTAAAAATGTCTACATGCCTAAATGCACTTAGTTGCTGTCACGTGATTTCCTGATTAGATATTTTTGTTAATGAGCATTTGATCAGGTGTACCTAATAAAGTGGCCGGTGAGTGTATTTTATTTGTTACCCTATTTTGATTCCTTACTTGTTTCTGTGAAATCTTCCCAACCAGGTGTAATTTGCATGAAAAGATTCATATTTGTATTTTTTGAAGCATTTGTATGTGAACTTGTTTATGAATGTTTAACTTTTACATACATTTATATCCTAATATCATGTCTGAATACTTCAGTTATATATTTGTTTATGCTTATATCTCTCCTGCACTTCTGAGCTTTGGTGGATGACCTACTCTAGGCTTGGTAGCAATTCTTTTCTTCTTTATATTTTTAATAACACATGTAATGGTGATCCAGGGCATGCTCTTTTTAATAACCAAACCCTGATCAATGCTACTCTAGAACCCTGTCCCAGACTGGTCTGAAACTGAGGCCAGCTGTTTCATTGCCTTGCTGCCCGTGCTGTTCAGTTAGTTGTGATTGTGATGAAGGTAACTGTAACTTAATGATGTTTCAGACTATTTGATTCAGGCATGACTGAATGCCTCCCTGTCTCAGAACTGCCAGTGTATGTTCCATTTCAGGCACAGCCCCAGATTTGCTATGATAACTCCTTGGTCATCATGGTGCTGTTTGTTTAGTTCTGTTCTATTACACACTGTTTCGCAACCCTGGTATTGGAGGCACCTTGCACTGGACATTGTTGTGATTTCATTGCTCCAACACACTTGATCCGAATAACCAGCCTGTTATTAACCCCTTACTAAGCTGTAGTGAGTGTGTTAAAGCAGTAAACGTGCAGTGCAGTGTGCCTCCTGGACCAGGGTTGGGAAACACTGCTCTAACAAACTCTGGTGTATTTATATTGAGAAACACTTCAAGATCCAAGATCATGGCACTTCAGTTGCACACAGGTAGGGGCCACTTTACTTTACTTTACTTTGCTTTACCTACTTCGATATTATAAGTTATGTTGTGCAGAGTTATAAAATCCCTATAAAACCCATTTCAGTACAGGTTTGTAACACCGCAAAATATGGATGTGAATACTTATGCAAGGCAGGGTATATTACACACATATCTGTGCTGTTCTCAATCAAGTAATGGTAGAATAGCAACAGTGGCGCACCTGTAGGTACTAAGTAATAGTAATAATTACAGACTACTATTAATCTAATAAAGTCTACTATGAAGTTAGTATAACTTTACCTCCAAAGAGGCCAGCGGAGGGGAGGCCGAGGGTAGTTTGAACATCTTCTTTACTAATCCTGCAGTACTCGCATCCTGGAGTTTCCTGGGTATCAACAGCAACATTGGTGAGTCACTCTATATACAGATATATGTCTCTATGGAGCAGTCATCATTCCAAATAGATGATAGCAGTGATCACCACCGGCCATAATCATCCACTCTCTCAACATCTGGCAATTAAGTTGCAGCTGCATGTGGTGTCATGGTGCAAAATGCCAAATGTTTCTTGCGAATCAAAGCAAAGCGCTAATCTCCAACAAATGATACACGAGAACCATGACACAAAATAAACGTTTTTGTTTTTTTTAAAATGAGTGATTTTTGTTGTTCCAGATCAGGTATCCAAACATAGCAGTCCAGATGGTCTCGCTAATATAAGCCTTTATTTTCTCTCCTGATCAAATGGTGGGGCCCAATCATTTGGGGAATGGCTACAGTTTAATCAGTTCTAAGAAGTCTAAATGAAGTTTTAATCTAGATCACTGCATTCTTGGAATTTATTGCCCCAGGATTATTTTTCTAATATTGTCCAAATCAGAATCAGAATCAGAGAACTTCATTGATCTCGGAGGAAACTGCTTATGTTACGACTGCCCAGACACACAGAGACAAGAACAATATAAAATATAACGTCTAAATAAATCCAGTAAAAACACTGCAGAAAATGAAATACACATGGTTTATACAGCGTGTTTATAAAGTACCACTCCAGCCAAAGCTTACCACTGCCCACAGTGATCTCATAGATAACTGCAGCTGCTTGGCAATGGAAACCCATTTCATGAAGCTGCTCACACACAGTTCCTGTGCTAATGTATCTTCCTGAGGTGGTTTGGAACTGTAGAGGGATGCAAAAGATGCAATACCCACTACAGTTTTCAGCACACGGCAGCCCCGCTCTGTGACTTTGGGTGGTCTACAGCTTTGGGGCTTATCTCTTGCTTCCACTTCACAGTTCTAACACTTACAGGGCAGAAATTTCACGAACTGGGACAGGTGGCGTCATATGACTGTACTAGGTTTAAAGAAACTGATCTCTTCAGTATGAGCCACTCTAATGACTAATGTTAGTCTGTTTAGATTGTCTGTTTTGTCTGCTTGATTTTACACAACTGTGTGTGTGTGTGTGTGTGTGTGTGTTTGAGAAGTACCTCAGTAACCCTACTCTCTTCTATATTGCTTGTATAGTTTATAGATATGTTACCATATCTATAATTCTGTAACTCTGTTTACTGTATTTTTGCCAGGTTATCTGCCTGAACATGACTTTCGAAAACAAGGCATTTCTGGATATGCATAGTATTCATTCTTAACGCAATCCTAATAAATAGTTCAAACCTGTTAGGTTGAAAATGCAGTTCAATTTAATTTAATTAAAAACACTGATTCCAAACTTTTGTATCATAGTGTATGTCTTGTTTCTGATTATTAGAACATTTTGCATTGAAATGTACATTCCCATATTCCCAAAAGCAAAAGTCATGAGCCAGCACCACACCGACATCCGACACCCCTCTACCAGAGAAATGCAAGCTGTACCTTCACAGGTAACGCTTCTATTAATACAGAAACAGTACAGTTAAGACAAAAAAAGGCCAAATCCGTAGGAAAGTCTAAGCTGTCATAGGCCACTTAAACGTCATCAGTAAAAATCGTTCCAGCTCACCTGGCGAACGCACTGCAGTGTGCAGTTGCGCGGCCGGAAACGTGTCCTGGTCCCCTGGGCTCCCACCAACACGCTGAGGAAGAAGGAAGCTAAGGCGAGTCTGCTTCCATACATTCTGCCCAAACCATTACACTCCTCTGTTAGAACCAAGGAGGTGTTTTAGAGAAAACTAAAGGAGGACGGCAGGAGGACGGCAGGAGCAAGGAGGAGAGAGAGAGAGAGAGAGTAATGTCAAGGAAAATGAGAGGGGTAGAGGGAGTGGTGGCCTGAGGCAAGAGGTGTTTGTCAGTCAGGCTGAGTATTTCTTGTTAAACAAGCAGCTCAGCAATTCATTTGCTCCTTCTGAGGGGACTGAACATGTACTTTCACTTGGAACGCAACTATGAACTACCAAAATAGGGTTCCAGAGCACTAGAACACTAGAATACTAGAACACTAGAATACTAGAACACTAGTCCTAGTATCCTAGCAAGTTGGCCAAACCTAATAATGAGCATCTATGAACACAAGATTCTAAGAACAGTTGAACAGTGAACGTAAAAAGGGCCCCTTTTAATGGAATCACCACACTTTTCATCCAGCATTTTCAATTCTTTTACAGCTGCAGCGTGCTCCAGTATTTGGCTTAGACTGGCATTTCAGTTGTTCAGTTCCACCTTAAACCGTGCAGCTGTCCACACAGCACTGTAACTGCTGCCCCCATTTAAGGTGGGACCAAAACGTTATAGTCGTTTAGGTGTTGGGAGATCAGTTTTGTATGCATTTATCACATCTCCTAGAAGGATCCGGCACTATTGGCTATATTTAGTGAGGCTATATTTAGATTCAAAGCTATCCATTAAATATTCAGTGCTATAGCCCCTGAAGTCCAACATTAATCAAGCCCCTCTTGAGTGGCGGTTCCAGCATTTAGTGTCCTGTACTGTTACGTTATTATATGACACTGTCATGCATGTAAGACAGTGTCACATGGCAACACTTTGACTGTCACGTAGTGGCGCGGGACAGTGTCTCGCGCCGCACGACAGTACCACGTTACAGCCCCTAGTGGTACATGACAGTCATTACAACTTGGTTTACTCTGCGTGACAGTGGCACGCTACAGCCCCTAGTGGTACATGACTGTCATTACAACTTTTACTCTGCGTGACAGTGCCACGCTACAGCCCCTAGTGGTACATGACAGTCATTACAACTTGGTTTACTTTGCGTGACAGTGCCACGTTACAGTCTTACATGCGTGACAGTCTTACGTGCGTGACAGTGTCATGTAATAAGGTAACAGTACAGGACACCAAATGCTGTAACCGCTGCTGCCCCTCTCTGAGGCATGGTCTTCACCAATAAAAATTAAGCTGGTTCCAACTCACTCAAATAGTGGCTGACAGATCTGCATTGAAGGATGGAGCCTTGTCATGAAGCATTTATTTATTTATTTTATTTTAACCATAATTTAATCTGTTGGCCATGTTATTTTGATGTCTTTCCTGAAGAAAAAGCTTGAACACTGCTGTGTGGCAAAAGGCTTGATGCTCCTGAAAAATGACTTCACCACCAAACTTATCTTCTATCAGTAAGAATCTTCTTGAGACAAAAACGTACTTTATGTCAATGAGAAAAGTGTTCAAAAGTTCAGTGTACATCTGTGTGCTGACTGTTGAGTTAATGACTGCCATCTCCCCGTCTTTTCCTGACACATCATAAAGAAGTGGGGAAATTAGCTTGTTTTCTTCAGGCTCTCATTATGTTTCATTAGAATGGCACCAGACAAAAATTTCCCTCATATAACCTTCCCCATTTTTTCACACTCGCCCCACATTTTAGACACAGCTGACTTAGGAACAGCTAACATTTCGCCTCGCTCTCTGGTTCTTCTTGAATGAGTTTTATAATCTTTTCCATCGTTACAACTGATAGCTCTCTTGTTTGGGCCGTGTTTCCTATTAATTAGGAGATTACAACTCCCTAATGTCAGCAAGCACACCCTTTTTACTGCAGACTAATTTGCATTTTTAGGATTTTTTTAGTGCCAGTATTTGTTTTAGAAATGTTTTCCTCCACTTTGAGTGATTTCACAAGTTTTTCTCTACTACATGTGGTAATAAAAAACAAAAAAAAACCTTCCATTACAATTGTTTTAAATTAAAGTGTAATTTAATTAGTTTGAGGTATGTTTTATTTAAACCACAGTATTAACTAATAAACAAAAAAAATTGTGATTCATTTGCTATGAAGTAAAAAAGCCGGGTGAACATGCCCCGAGTGCGGTGAGTGCCTCATCTTTGTCAGGAGTTGTTCATCAGTCCTAAAGCCGCAGTGAAAGCAACAGCCTGTTTAACTGTTAGGGAGGAAAAAAGAGATTGAAATAAGGTTTTGTAATGACCAATTATGACTATTTTTGATACATAAAACCATATAAACTTCACAAGTGGAGCTCAGGGAAAGAAATAAAGTGCAACAAATATAGGACCTTTAAATACAGGTCAAATAAAACCAAGAGTCATCTAATACAGCAAGAGCGATGCGGGACTTCATCACTCAGCTGCAAAAAGATACAAATGGCAAAACTGTACAGGGAACATGGATTTATTTATGACAAAGCTGAAAAGAGAGAGAGAGAGAGAGAGAAAGAGAAAGAGAAAGGGAAATATTCTACATAAAGCTTCTAGAAGCATTCATAGCCATATTTACATCCAAATGTATTTTAATTTACTCTTAAAATCAGACTTTGAAAATCTGAACTTATCAGACGTGTGTTAGGTGAAACCAAATAGTTTAATGCAAAATGAGTGGCGCACTGCGGGTCAAAGCTGCTCGAATACAGTGAAATTTCAGAACTTACTCAATATCAATTTACAAGGGGCAAGAAAAAGAAAAGAAAAGAAAAGAAGAAGTATGTTTTTGAATACTACCGGTCATAAAAATAAAAATGCCACTATACACAAACATTAGCAATATATTTATAACTTCTGAAGTCTTCAGGGTTGTTGTCAGTCACCTCACCGGATCTAAACAGGAGGAAACAATTCTGTGAGAATCGCTCGATCTACCACACCGGCGCTGGTATAACCAGTACAACAGCAGACATTACTTAAACTATTACAGTGACAAAGAAACAACCTAATAAATCATTTAGAATATTCATAATTTATATGATTCATCACTAAACTGATTGTTTAAAATATCAATTCATGTATTAGAGTAAAAAACAAAACAAAAAAAAAAACATTATTTTTACACTAGCTTTACACTTTCTTAGAATGTTTCAGAAACATTTTGCCCAAAGTATCTGTATATTAAATCTAAATGTATTTTCTTGCAACGAGAAACTGAACTTGCATTAAAAGCTTAAAGATACTCACGGTGTATTTGTCCCATTTCTTTTCAGGATCGTAAGGTTCCCAACGGCTGGCAGGGAAGATGTGTTTGTTTTTTTCGTACCAGCTCCTCAGAACCACTTTACCTGCATGAGACTGAAGTAAAATAAATAAATAGATAAATAAAAAAAGACAGACCTGTTTATGTGACTCTGAATTGAAAAGTTTTGGTCAACTGCTCCACCCAAATAATGTTATTACAGCTTTACCTCGTCTTTCTCAACAGTGGCATCGTTCACCAACCGGATATCATCATGGACATCAAAACTAAAGAGAGGTCCTGAAATAGGAAGTTAGAAGTTAATACAGTGGTGCCCCGCTTAACGAACGCCTCACAGAACGAACGTTCCGCATAACGAACGCTGCCGCGACCGCGCACGCGACTCGCAGAACGAACGCGTTTCACACAACGGACCGCACGACGCACGTGAAAATCGAGTTTTACGTTAAAAAAATGTCTGAATCCGGCCAGATGTGTGTCAGATGAAGACAAAGCATCATGTTGTGTTGTTTCTCCCCATTAGTGTCATTATTTTCCTGTTTTGGTGTGTTTTTGGTGTCTGTGTGTTTACTGCTGGTTAAAATTGAAGGTCTTCTCGTTGCAGGACAACTTTTTCACGAGTGAAACTGCAAATTTTTTCCTTGTTTCTGTGAAGTGTGAACCCCAAGAAAAAAACCCCAACATCATTCCCTGCTTTGGTGAATGTTTTACTAGTTTTTCCCCCCATTAACAGAGCTGTGTCTTCATTTTTTAGTAATTTTCTCAATTTTTCGCGGCGACCTGGAACGGATTACAGGATTTCCCATAGAAGCCTACGGGAAATTGTGTTTCGCACAATGAACTCCCCGCATAACGAACGCGCCGCTGGAACGGATTGCGATCGTTATGCGGGGTACCACTGTATATTTTAGCTTCAGACAAAACTCTGGCATTTCTATTTGACCCATGAGTGAAACTGCAGGCAGTGATTCCTCTACATTTATAGGTGAACTGGAACACTCTCAAGCAATATGCAGAACAGTAAAAGGATGCAAAACATCAGGGTAACACACCAATAAATTAAATAATAATAATAAAAACCATGATGCTTACCACTCTTGCCTCTAGCTTTTGTCACAATGAAGTCATAAAAGCTGTGGTGCTGGAATAAAGACTTTATGGTTAGAGTACTGAACTTCACTTTACTGATACTGTACATGATCTTCAGTTTTATATTCAGATGGGAACTTTATTCGCATTACGTATGTGTAACGTGTAAGGAAATGTAACATCACAGAATACACTATACAGTCAAATGTATGCAGATACCTGTACATCACATCTATATGAGTTTGTATTACATCCGACTCTAAAAATGAGGATTAATATGGAGTTTGTACAGTATAAAATGAACTACAGTGACAAAAGCACCTCAAAACTGCTTGCTGGTGAACATAAAAAAAAATTTAGGCCCAGCAGACTTCTAGGTTCCAGATGAATTTACTGCACTTACATGTGGGATGATCAAATCCTCCTTGATGTACATCAGCTGTTCCACTCCGGCAGACCTGTGGACACATACAGTGGCATCATTTAACAATACTAGCCTCATGCAATAAACTGACACAGAATCAATCAGGTCACATCTACTTCATTCGATTTACTTGACAGCCAGTGTATTCTGTTAATATTCAGTTCAATTCAATTCAATTTTGTTTATATTGCGCTTTTTACAACCAAGTTGTCACGAAGTAGCTTTACAGAGTCCAGGTCTGAGCCCCTAGTGAGTGAGCCAAAGGCGACAGAGGCGAGGAAAAACTCCCTCAGCTGGAGGAAGAAACCTCCGGAGGAACCAAGACTCAAAAGGGGAACCCATCCTCCTCAGGTCGACCCGGACCCAGACCTGAGCAAAATTAAAAAACGACAGCCACAGCCACAGCCACAGCACTAGGATTTTGTGAAACGCTACTACACGATATAAATAACTCGCTTTATTACTACACTGAAACTCTCTTTATTACTAGTCTGAAACCACACAGGATAACTGTGAAACTGATAATGAACTCTGGACATGGCCTAATCAGTGCATCATGGCCAAAAGTATGCCCAAATTTCACAGCTTACTCAATGTACTATTTTGTGTCATACTATACTGTTTATCTATGCTTATCTATAGTATTTATTTATACTCAAGTTTCACTGTAGTTACAAATGCCCAGTGTGCTACGGATATTCAGAGTCGTGTAGGAAATCAGCAGAACGCAAATGACGAAAAGTGGTCTGTCAATCGCTCACCTTACTTGCTAACGACATCTGAATATCAGATCATTTGTATCTACCTGAACTTTAGTCTTTTATTTTCAACATCAGCAAAAGTATATAACAAGATAAAGAACAGAGTATTTTAATCTGATCTGTATCACATAAAGCTTGTTTTTCACGCATTATACCCGGATACAACTGTGTAAAACATGTTACCATAAACATTTTTCATGTAAGGCGATTATGTAATGTAACACACACACACACACACACACACACACACACACACACACACACACACACACGTGTGTGTATATATACAGTACTGTGCAAAAGTCTTAGGCACCTTTTTCAACACGGGAATTAAGACACTGAAAATACAAATAGGGATGTCACGATTATAGATTTTGATGGCACGATTATCGTCTGGGAAATAATCACGGTTTCACGATTATCACGA
>JBBPCZ010107498.1:0-10774 GCA_037974445.1 Brycinus macrolepidotus
GGGGGGAATATGCGCGGGATGATGGGGGTGATGGGGGTGTTTGGAGCGTGGAGCGATGAGCGGGGGGGGGGTGGGGGTGGGGGTGAAGTGTTACGACCGTCATCTCTCGGCGTTATCTCGTGCTGCATTCAGCGCAGTCGGACATTGGAGATTGGCGCTCGTAAATGTCAAATTAGCCGTAATTTTTCTTTTAATTCGTTGCTGCCAAGCAGGGGTGGCAAGGCTTTCTTTTAGGGTGGCATTTGCCACCCTATGCCACCCCGGTAGATCCGCCCCTGACTTCAGTTAATGACATATGTATAACTCTCTCAGGCCACACCTAAAGAGCACATATAGCGTATTACTATGACCTCAAACACCACACCTCAATGTGCAGATCTGAAGAGTGATTAGTAATGAATGTGCACTCACCACCAGTAAACGGAGGTGGATTTCATTCTTAAAAGATTTAATTGGTGAGTTTGTGATTGTTGGTTTTAGCTGCAGAACAGTGAGGTGTTATTTTTAGTAGTGTATGCATGCTCGGGTTTCATGTGAATTAGAGGAAAGACCCTAATAATATATACAAAAATACAAGGAATGTAAGTTTCTTATATGTGAAAGGTGACAAAACTACATGTTTAAAAGTTTAAAATCGTTTATCATTGAATCATGTAAAATAACGTAAAATCAGTTTACAGTAATTCTTTGGTTTTCTGGATGTTAAGTTATTCCCAGTGTTATACAGCTTTCTCAGTCATTCATTTGAATCATTTACAGTCCTATACATCACTTTCAAAAGTTTCTCCAAACTTTACATACAACTATAAATACTCAGACTACAGGAGACAGAAAGTCAGCAAGGTAGAAAAAAAGTAGATTAACGGAAGAGAATGACTTGTTTGTAAGTTTCTCTGATAAGGCATGTTTGCTCTGTACCCTTGATAGTGTGTACGCAAGCTTTCCTATCTCCTGCGTTTCACATTTGCTATTTGTTTTCTAACCATGGACTCCATACACATTTCACTTTGTCTGCTTCTTCACCTTCTTCATTTTACAGGTATGCATACTTATTTATAAATGTTTGTGTGTGTTTGTTTTTAAATTGTCCTTGAAGGGATTTACTTCATAAAAGAATTTTTATATATACGAGTCATTTAAGCAACAGAAAGCCAGAAGCATGTCTGAAAGGAAACAATTACTCTAACTGGACAGTCAATAATCATCCATGTATACCATAATTCTACAGTTTAATACTACAGTTAAGCTATTTTGTGTGTTTGTTTCATTATCAGCTCATGGCATAGATGTGGCTGAAAAAGACCTTACAGTCCATACCAGTGAAAAACAATGTGAGTATTGCTCAGATTCATTTACAAAGGAGTGGCACAGTGTGTAGTTAGTGCTGTCTCACAGCAAGAAGTTCCTGGGTTTGATTCCTTGTCAGGGTAGCATGGGTCCTTTTTGTGTGGAGTTTGCATATTTTCTGCCTGGGTTTCCACTGGTTTCTTCCCAAAAACATGTATTTCAAGTGAATTAGAGACACTAAATGTTGTATTGTGTATGACTTGTAATGGAGTATACTCTCCAGCAATCGCTGTGAAAATGAATTAACTTTTACATCATGTTACTACACTGAATGGCTTTTTAGGCCCATATTTGATTATAGAACTAAATCATTAGATGATAATTGAGTGCGTGATTTTGCTCATTATCGTGTGTAACATTTACTACCAAGCCATGTGCTCCCTGATATTAAACAAATCATTCTGATTTTTGTTTCAGTATTTTCAATCTAAATATTAATTGATAACATTAAGCCTGTATATTTTACATTAATTATAATCATATGCTGCCCTTCGTTATTTAAGAATTACTACTACTTTTAGTAACTGACATTTAAATTGACTGACTAGCAATTAAGCACAGTCAAATTATGCAAAGAAAACAATACTATGACAGACAGCCATCAGCTACAAGCCATTTGCCACACAAGTGTTTACAGAATATAGAAACCCTTGCATTATGTACTGGATTACTAATTAATATTACTATGAATTACGAATTAAATAATAATAATAATATATAAAGAAGAAAATAAGAAGAGAAGGAATGTGTAGAATGTTTATTTAAAAACTCAAATGCTCAAATAAATGAAATGAATTTACTTTTAGTAAATTATACAAGACTCTCTGTGACAGCAGGTTGGTGAAGATTTCCACTATACAATGTTAAAAATCCACTTACCATGCTAGCAACATAGGAGATAGTGGATTTGTATGATTTTATTCCTATCATAATCCTGACATGCTGTATATATTGCTATGGCATGTAAACAGATTTAGATAGCTTTCTAGTATAACAGATGATCCTACCCGTGTGTGAAGAAAGAAGATATTTTATGAAGTGAATAAATATGAACAAAACCACTCATTCTTCAGCTTGCTTCATGGCTGCAGAGCTAGCCACAATGTCACACAATGGTGAGATCTTTACAAAGGGACAATTCCTAAAATAGTGATTGCTGTTTCACAAGATCAAGGTATGGAAATTTTTTATTTGACTGAGGTGACAAAAGCAGATTAGTCAGAGTAGTCAGTGGTACCCAGGAGCAGTTGTACACTTCATCATTCCTTATCTGACTAGAGCTGTCCTTTACTGTTTCTGGGAACACCAGAGGTGCATTTTTCACCTGTTATGTTCTCTTGCACAAGAGGACATGCAGTTTGCAATGGGTTCTGATTGTTTTGTTTGGTGATGGGTGACTCTATCTAACAATAGATGGTTGGCTCCAGGTTGCCCAGAAATGTTTTTGGCTACAGAAGTCTTGATGTCATTCTGTCACCATTCATTTTGTTCCCTTTGAGATATTCAGAGGTGGACTTCTCTTGTGCTTTGCACTGTTATGCTTGAGCTTCAGATCATGGCTAGACAATCTTCTCTAGGACTGGTAGAGAACAGAATTCAAGTTCTGCCAGTTAAGACAAGTTGCCCAGGTCATAAAGCAGCAAATCTTAACCACACCATCACATTACCAACAACACATGTTATTGTTGGTTTGATATTGTAGATTGCTCTGGTAGCTTTACACTAGATATAATGGGAACCTTGTCTTCCAAATGTGAGGTGAGCCATAACGTTTCTCTTGGTTAGCAGTCTTTCAACTCTCTTAGGATACCATTTTTGCACACTTTTTCTTATTTTCTTTGTAATGGTGCAGTCATGCTGATCTTACCTGAGGTGAGGCACGCAGTTCTTTAGATGTTTGTTTGAGTTCATGTGTGATTTACTGGATTAGTCAGCACTGTACTCTCTGAGGAATTTTGGTTGGCTGGCCACTTATGGGAGGATTCACTGCGATTTTCTTCATTTGGAGGAAATGGTTTTCATTGTGATTCTTTGAAACTCTTTACATACATACAGATATCAGCCACAACATTAAAACCAGTTACAGGTAAATTGTATAATGTTGTCTCATTGCAGTGAAACCTGTCAAAGGGTGGCAGCAAGCAATTTGATGTGTTGGAAGCAGGAAAAATGGGCAGAAATTGGTGACTTTGACAAGTGTCATTGTCTGGATGGTAGTCCAAGGGTCATTTGGTACGCAAAGTTCCAGTCCCCCGTAAGAGCTAATGTAGAACAAATTGCTGAAAAAGTTGTTGGCTACAATAGAAGGGTGTCCGAACACGCTGGGCACCCATGCTGACCCCTGATTACTGCCTAGCGTGCAGCCTGTTGAGACATTTAACCGTCTTTACATTTCTAGAAAGTTTCTATTATAAGTGATATTTAGATTCAACCAGGGCTGACAGTAATCGGATCTTGGCGTGTAAAGTGTAAGTGATTCCAATAATCAGCAGAATTTGGTCAATTGAGGAACTTTCAGAGCACAGGGCCAGCTGGTTTGGGGTAGATTCGTTTTCTTTAATAAATGAAATTATTGTTTCAAAACTCAATTATTGTTTACTCAAGTTGTCTTTGCCTTCTATTAATTTTGTTAGAAGATATGTAACAAAAATAGAAGAAATCAGGAGGGGGGCAAATGTCTTTACATGGCACTGTACATACTAAGACACTGGTTTTTGACTCTTATGGGGTAAGGTCGCTGTCAAAAAAGATGTGCGTGCATAAGTAAACATTCGTGCATATCAGTCTCTAGTTGTGAATTAATGAAAATTTCGTTCCGTGTCTGTAGCATTTTCCCTCTTGGCGCCATGAAGTTGAACGCATGCGCAGTTTGTGGAATCGATGTATCTTCTGTCAATACATAATGCCTGTGTGATCCGTGACGTATTTTTGACAGTAATGTCACGAATGTCAAGTCGTATTGGTAATGAAGAAACCGCAACTGTAAAATTACACTTCGTATTTGTAATCTTTTAAAGTCGAAACTTTTTAAAATCGTATTCTGATAGATAAAATACACACTACATATTTTATATATGGTTTGACTTGTTCAAGAGTTTACAAAATCTTCATTCATTTTTCATTCACACAACTACAAACTAATATGCACAAATGTTTACTTACACACGCACATCTTTACTTGTGCGCACACATCTTTTTTTTGACAGCGAGCTTACCCCATACTTTCTCTAAATGCTTGATCGCAGTGTGTGCTTAGGTGCCAGTTGCCTGCAGAACGGTTTGAGAGCCATTCAGGGGAGTTCCTCGGTTTAGGTGGAAGCTCTTCTGTTCCACTTCCATACATGATAACACTCAAACACAAATGGAAATGGAATTAAAAACAGAGATTCAAAACAATGTTTAATTTTCTACTGTGCACCTCTCCATATGCAAATTATTATGGCAAAATAAATATGTTGATTCAAGCTAGGGACTCACATGGACTACACTGTACATTTCCTGCATTCCTGTTCAGAATGCATTTCTAGAGGTAAGGAGTTTGGTCATAACAGTAATGATTGATGAGTTCTGTGATTCTATTTCAGATGGACCAGTGAGTCTTGCCATTCTTGGTCCAGATGCAGTCACAGTGGGTGTGCCCTGTAAATTTGTGTGCTCGGCTCAGTGCTCACCAGAATGCAGTTACATAATCAGTGTAGGTGAATGGAGCACTGAGCGCAATGAGCTAGCCTTTACCTTGAGCAAGTGGGAGAGCTCCAAAACGGTGACCTGCACAGCCAAGAACTCTGCCATGGGAAGTTCCTCCACAGTCAGGAAAACTCTGCACATTTTGGGTATGATGTCATTACGGTCATTAAACCATCGACTGCTTCAGTGTACCACTTAGTTGTTAGTGCTGTTTAGTGCTGTTCAGGGTTTTGTAATTCGTTAGTTCTGTACATTTGTTTTTCTTTCTAGAGGGTCCGGTAAACGTCTCCATTAGTGGTCCACAGACTCTCACTCCAGGTGAGACTCAGCGGTTCCTGTGCACAGCCACTTGTAAGCCTTTCTGTAGGTACACCTGGGTTGTTGATGGAGATTCAATTGCCGGCTCTGGAGATGAGGTGGTCATCACACCACCTACAGATGCCACGTCAGGAACCCTCATCTGCAAGGCCACAAACGGCGTATCTGGATTGTTCGTTACTTCGATTCGAAAGCTAAGTGTTCCAAGTAAGTTATACTTAGCACATAGCTTCTCAGCTTTAAAGGCATCAGAGCTTCATACAAACAAGAGCTGTTAGCTGTGTGTGGTTCTCTTTGGTATAGTAGAGTAAGTAGGTTGAGCATGATCTACTTTCAAATGCTGATCTTAAGTAAAATCCGTCAGTTTTAAAAATGCTTATTTTAAAGCATAGTAGTTTTTAAAGAGGATATCAGCTGATACTCAAGGTTTCTATCTGGGCATGAACACCAGAAAAAGGTGGTATTGTGCCAACTTAAATTTCTTTGAACTATGTTGATCACATCATCTATTTCATACTCCAGCTTACACCATGTTCTTCATGCCTGTTTCTCCTTCAGCTCAGGGCACAGCCTTGCCAGAAATGGAAATTGCCACTACCAGCCGACCCACTGCTGACCAATTGTGTGAGTACAAACAAATATGAAGAAGAAAATGATATGACTGTCAGTGGACAAAACATTGAAAATTGCATACAATTCCAGATCTACATGCTGGTTAGTTTTAATTATAGTTATTTCTAGAAAGGTTTAACAGAAGGCTAATGTCTTTTGCATTTATGAATAAAATTTGATTGATTTGGCAACGCTTCACTAAAGGGCACTACGGTTCAGAAAGCTACATGACATGCATATCCGTAAACCTTTCATAACCTATGTAAACCAACATATATATATAGGTAAATTCCAAACATCAGATGTCATAAAGGCTGCTTTCGTCCATTTTGATGTCATTTCACCTCAGCCAGTTTTATAATGACCGATTCTTGGTGGAGTAAGCCTTTATATACTGGTTGTCAGATGTAATAAATGACTTTTGTAGCTGTCATTTAGCTTTATAAACATTGCCCTTCAGTAAAGTATTATCTGTTTATTCTAATTCAGTATACTGAGTATTAAAGGTTTATATCATGCTATTTTTTGTTATTACTATTTTCTACAGTTAATTACATTTTCTTGAACACTTTGATGCAATTCTCGCACCAGAAACACCGTTCTCCTCACTCCTAATGCAGTTCTCAAACCAGTAGCGCATTTACCTATGGACTTTAGCAATATTTATACACGTCACTTAAAAAGACGATTTTTCATTGTGTAGATGCATTCCTCACCTGACTCTGACAACTCATCAAAAGTGTTTGTTTTTTTGTTAGTCAGATTTACAGATCTTTCACTGACCTTAATACTGTCCTGCATTGCATTAGTGCTTTCAGTCAAAAACTTTTTCAGACAGTCACACAGTGTCAATGTTAGCAGTAAACGGCACTTCATTTGAAAACAAATGTAAACATATTTAAACATTCTAAATCTTGCATGTCATGGTACTGCAGTAATTACACTCAAGCATGTATGATGTCCAGGTTTTACCCAGCGCATGGTGTTGAAAATGGAGGAGGAAGAAGGCAGGTACAAGAAAAAGACTTTGTGAGTGGACATGGTATCCAAATACATATGGCGAAGGGGGGAGAGGAGCATACAGAGGATAAGTAAGAGGCAGGGGTACCAGAGAGTTTAGTGAAATAACCGTGCCAGTTGTAGACCATGTTATCAATCATGGCCTAAGCTTGACTGAAGCTGGTCGGTGGGTGTAGCTTCAAGTGACGCGGTCTACAGTGGCATCTGTAATATGGATATGGAGGACAATGGTGTTTTCAAAACATTGTCTCTGAGAGTCTCCATGAGTCACCAAAGATAGGGTCTGGAAAAGACATGCTGTTTCTACAGTACAACTGTACAATGTTCTATTTTAGAATGAACAGGGCTTTGACCTCAGTATTGACAGGTAAGGATATGGAAATTGTTAGAGATTGGATTGTTTATTCTTTTGTATTTCTTTTGTACAACAACACTGGAAATTGTGTTGTATTTTCAAAACATGTGCAACAGTTTCAGCTGGTGTTTTTAAAAGAATGAATAAGCACTTCATTAATGCATTAATGCAATGCTATTTTTATCTTCATTAAAGGACTGTTGTCTATTTCAGATGGACCAGCAAGTCTTCTCCTACTTGGTCCAGATGCAGTCACAATAGGAGTACCTGGTAGCTTTTTGTGTTTGGCTCAGTGCTCACCTAAATGCAGCTATACAATTGGTCTGGATGGCCAAAGTGGAGAAGACAATGAGGTTACTTTTGTCTTAAGATGGTGGGAGAGTGCCAACAAAACAGTGACATGCACAGCCAAGAATTCAGCCTCAGGAAGTTCCTCCAGTATCAGCAAAACAGTACGCATTTTGGGTATGATATCAGACTTTTACGCTCACTTCTCCTTTTGAGAAGGAACATCAAAATTCAGAACTTTGTTGTATACTTCTGTTATGTGTGTTTGTTTTCTTTTCAGAGGGCCCAGTAAATGTCTCCATCAGTGGCCCACACCCTATCACTCCAGGTGAGACTCAGCAGTTCCTGTGCTCTGCCACCTGCAAGCCCTCCTGTAACTACTACTGGGCTGTTGATGGAGTGGCAGTTGCCAGCTTTGGAAATGAGGTAGTCATCAAACCATCTTCAGACGCTACCTCAAGAACCCTCATCTGCAAGGCCACAAACAGCGAATCTGGATTGTTTGTAACGGCGATACAGCAACTGGGTGTTCTAAATACAAGTAAGTGCTAATGTTTTTGTTTTCTGCAGAGTAGCGCTGTTTATTAGGTTGTCATATTTCAAATCTTAGGTATTCAGGTAGAACCACAAATCACAAGACCAGATTAACATCTGTTCAAAATAGCCTACTACACTGCTCACAAAATGATTGCATGCAAATGCATTTTTTCCTAAAGTATGCTAAATATACATAGCACATGATCATAAATGTTGGATGTGGAGCAGTATGCAGTATATACTGGTATAGTATGGAATATACCAGTAGTGGGTATTGGGTTCTAGTCCTGGAAGGCTGGTGTCCAGCACAATCTGGGGATTTTTCTGCTCACTTTTTACTAAACCTGATCATAAACATGAGTTAAAATTATATGCCTGAAGGATATTGAATACTCCCGTTCTATTTTTTCCTTTAAAGGAACTACTTTCTAAATTACATTATTTATTTAAGCAGGTCCTTAATGCAAGCATTTAATGTCTGGCTGTCATGCATAGGAAAAAAACTATTAAAATACTGTTACCACCAGTGCTGTGCTAACACCATCTCAGAACTGCAAGCCATCAACTAGGAAAACCAACTAACATCACGACTTATAGATTTTTGATGGAATGGACCATTTACTATCAAAGTATTAAGTATTTTAGGAGGTCGTTAAGTGATTTAATTTTCTTTTACAGAAAGCCATGACGTGTCCTCGTCAGAGAAAGTGGAGCTGATGTCCAAACTGCTGTTTGCATGTGTGATGTCAGTTTTCCTAGTTATGTCATGAACAATAAGGCCAAATGTCTTAAAGAAGTGGTCAAACGTCTTTGATGAAGCCCATTTAGAAGCGTATGTGTTTAATTTTAAAACATCTGATCAAAATAAACATAACATGATCCACTGTTTCATTACCACATTAATTAAGAAGCATGATGTATTCCTGAAGATTTCATGCCTTCATTAAAATGTAATGTGTTCGTTCAAAAAGACAGTTTAATAAACTACAATGATTAAAGAGTTTCATGTTTTCCTGCTGAATGGTGTTAAGAATGGTGTGAACCGCAGCAGCAGCGTTTCATATAACCTTTGGAACATTTTTGTTTACTACAGGATGTTAAAGCTGCAATTCTTGAAAAGATTTTCCCCTTAGAGAAAACAGCTTAGACTTGATGTTCTTTATTCAGGCATGATGATATGTCCTTAGGAGGTCTAAGCTTCTAAAATTAGATCACTCCTAAAAGAAAGCGTTCTCCTTGTGCATAGTAGGAACTTCTTGGAACACTGGTACCTGAATTTGTGACTAATGTTTGAAAGGACATGCAGCACAATCAAGACAAATGCTTCTTTTTGGGGCAGCTGGTGGCCAAGTGGTTAGGGAGTTGTCCCTGCGATCAGAAGATCATGGGTTTGAATTCCAGGACTGCTAGTGGCACCACTGAGGTACACTTGAGCAAGGCACACTGCTCCCCCCGTTGGTGGCAGCCTACTGCTTCATTTGGTGAATGGATTAAATGCAGAGAAAGAATTTCACATCGTTCACACTGTGTGCTGTGCTGTGGTGTAGTCACGCACGTGACTATAATGGGTCACTTAGGATAGCCTAAACCTGCTAAGATCAGGGGTATCAAACTGTGTGTGGCTGCCCAGAGAGAGTCAGAGAAGAGTGTCAGCTCATAAAACAAGCGTTCATGGGCTGATTATTTTTATAAACCACAACAGTGACACATATTTCACAATAATAATAAACTTCTGCAATCACACTAATAAAACTTAAGAATTACAATAGTGTGATTGCTTCCACACACTAATGAAACTTATGAAGTATGGTGATTGCAGATGTAATCACACTAATAAATCTTAAGAACGACAGTGTGATAATTAGTGTAGCAATTATTTTGCATTCTTATTTGTGAGACTTGTGAAATGATTCCTTAATATTTGGGCTTCATTCATGATGATATACTGTGCACAATAATCACTCCATTCCACATTCCCAATCCCCAATCCATTTAATGTTGGAAGTTTTTCAACATTTTTAATGAAATTATAATAAAGCAAAGAACAACTTGCTTTTGTATACGTTTCATTTGGTGTAAAATACGTGTTCAATACCCAACGCTAGTTCACATGTAGTCTTTTGAGTCAGCAAGTGTAGATGTTTTTGGGAACAGCATATCAATCTCTCATTTTTGAGATCACCTGACCACTCATACAGAGATGAGTTCAGTACTCTTCTTACACATCTTAAAGACAGAGGTTATACCCCAAATTTCTTCTTTAGAGCTTGAACTGAGTCATCTTCCAGTCCGGCATGTGAAATACATCGAAATAGCTCTTGTAATACTGGAAGAAAAGGAAGATTCAGTTTCCTGCCTTCACACAAGAACTATATACAGTGGAGGAAATAATTATTTGATCCCCTGCTGAATTTGTAAGTTTGCTCAGTCTCTAATTTATGAGGTAGTTTCCTTTTTTGGAGAGAAACAAAATATCAACCAAAAATCAAGAAAAAACATGTTACATAAAAGTTATAAATTGATTTGCATGTCTTTGAGTGAAATAAGTATTTGATCCCCTACAACCCAGCCAGACTTCTGGCTCCCACAGACTGGCTGTGTGCCCATGTT
>JBBPCZ010107529.1:0-10773 GCA_037974445.1 Brycinus macrolepidotus
GGCACAAGCGCGAGACTCCATTATGTAGTCTTTATTAGACAAAACCAACATAAACAAGGCACGAGGGCCCAAAACAACACACTACACACACGTACACCAAGGGAAAGAGAAGGTATGGCAGGTGACTGGGTAGGGGAAGAGAAGGGCTTATAAGGGGAACCCCGAGTGACCTAAACCAATGAGAAAACACCACGTGAAATAAGGGGAATCCGGATCAGCCGGGCTGCCTAAAGCAGTCTCAATGAGTCCAGCGGCGACCTCTAGCGGCCGCCGACCAGTCCTGACAGAAACACCCTTAGAAAACCGGTCAGTGACCATCAAAACAGTAGTGTATCCTTTAGATCTCGGGAGATCCATGTCAAAGTCCACGGCTATGTGGGACCATGGTCTCTGCAGAACTGGAAGGGGCAATCATTTGAAATAAAAAATGAATGAAAAAAAGCGCCCAGCGTGCCTGTCGTGGGTTTGACCTTTTGGCCTGCTGGATG
Organism: Brycinus macrolepidotus; assembly: GCA_037974445.1. Taxonomy (NCBI): domain Eukaryota; kingdom Metazoa; phylum Chordata; class Actinopteri; order Characiformes; family Alestidae; genus Brycinus; species Brycinus macrolepidotus. The sequence continues at coordinate 489 of JBBPCZ010107529.1, forward strand.
TATTCTAGATTTCGGTGGTCTGTCAACACAGTGAACGGATGTCGGGCTCCCTCTAAACAGTGGCGCCACTCCTCCAACACAGTCTTAACTGCGAGCAGGTAAGCAGCAATTACCGATGTCGTAATTCCGATCTGCATTGGTCAGTTTCCTGGAGAAGAAGGCGCAGGGATGGAGCTTCTTCAGGGTTCTGTGTCTCTGGGACAGCACTGCCCCTGATCCAACCTCCGAGGCGTCAACCTCGGCTACAAATGCCTTAGCTGGGTCGGGCATTTTTAGCACGGGAGCTGTTGTAAACAGCTCCTTTAACTTCTTATAGGCCACACTCGCTTGTGGTGTGAAACGGATCTTTTTGGGCTTTCCTTTGAAGAGGTCAGTGAGCGGTGCTGCCACAGAGCTGAAACCTGGATGAACCTGCGGTAAAAATTGGAGAACCCAAGAAATCTCTGCAACTGTTTTACCAATTGGGGCTCCGGTGATGCTAACACCCATGGGCCCGATTTGATAGCCGAGGAAGGCGATCTTTTCAACGTGGAACTCGCATTTCTCTGCCTTTGCGCACAACCCGTGGGAGAGCAGGCAACGGAGGACCTTCCGGACGTGCAACACATGTTCGGATAAGGACTTAGAGTAAATGAGAATATTATCTAAATAAACTATGACAAATTGGTTCAACATATCAAGAAACATGTCATTCATGAACGACTGGAAGAAGGATGGAGCATTTACAAGGCCATATGGCATTACATGGTAATGGCAGTGTCTGGAGGTGGTACTGAACGCAGTCTTCCACTGATCACCTGCTCGAATCTGCACAATGTTGTATGCACTCTGCAGGTCGAGTTTAGTAAAAATACTCGCTCTGTGGAGTTGTTCAGTGGCCGATGGGATAAGCGGAAGAGGGTGTGGATACCTCACTGTAACTGCACTGAGCACCCAGTAGTCATTACAAGGCCTGGTTCTGCCATCCTTCTTCTCTACAAAAAAGAAACTAGCTGATGCAGGGGACGTGGACTGGCTAATAAACCCCTGCCTGAGTGCCTCAGCCATGTAATCTTCTCAGCCACGTAATCTTGGTTTCCACCTTGGACAGAGGATAGACCCATAACCAGGGTGGTGCAGTGCCAGGCAGGAGGTCTATCGCACAGTCCCATGGCCGGTGCAGAGGGAGACGTGTTGCCTTAGTGGCACTAAACACCTCGGCTAGATCGCGATAATGACTCGGAATATTTACAGGGAGATGTGCTAGTGGACTTTCTACAGACATAGCTAGGTAAGGGAACATGGACTTTAAACAGGGCTTTTGTCACAAGGAGGACCATGCAAGAAGTTCAGATTTCTGCCAGTCAATTTGGGGGTTATGCTGTTTCAACCAGGGCAGCCCCAGCACTACGAAGGGGTTGGCCTGATCTAACACTAGTAATTTTAATTTCTCATAATGCACGTTGCCAATGGAAATCATCAGGGAAAGAGTTATCTTCGTCACCATAGTACCACTATGGAATACTTCTGTATTGGGAATACCCACGTAGGGAACACAAAGCAATTTGGTGTCTTCCATCCTCGCAGTAAAGGTATAGTTTTCCCTTCAGTCATCTCTCTCTCTCAGCAGGAGAAAGGTGGGAGGACCCCAGCTGCATAGGTTCCGGGGCAGGCTGTTCACGTGCTGAACCAGGGGCTGGTGTAGCTGGAGCCGTTTCCGTGTGGAGACGATGCTTATGCATTGTAAAAAAATCAGGTCGGTTAAACTTAGAAACGAAAGTTCACCGGCTGCCTTAAAAGTGTGAGTGATCTCAACTTGAGAATAAACTTTGATTCAACTCAAAGTTAGTCAACACAATTTATAACTTTAAGTTTAACTTGTGAAAAACCTGTAAACTTGAGTTCAAAATCCAGAACTTGACAAGACATGTAGAGTTAAAGAGCAGAAGTAATTTCAAACAACTTAATGAGGCTATCATTTTTTACAGTGTGTAGCCTGGCATTACTCAGTCTACAAGTGAGTGACTGTTATGGTGTATATATATGTATATGGCTGGATTGATTAATTCATAGCCTAAGCGTACTGTCTCTTTAAGTGCAAATAACACAAACTTGTTCTTTATGCACAATATAGTTTGATTCCCCATGTTTGCAGAGTTGTTAAGGAATAGGTGATTGGGACTGTCCATCATTGGATTAGTACTACCTATTGGGGAGAGAAGAGGAGTAGGCGGGAGAAGGAGGTAGAAACACGCACGGCTCTAAAAGGTTCTGTGTATGGGTCATATCCCGTTTTAATATCGGGACCATAGTACCTTTGGGGAGATTCTAAGCCTCATAGTGCTATATTCACTTAGATATAGCACATCTTTGTTGAAAGTTCGGTCTAGAGCCGAGTTTTGAGCTTTTTGTAACCCACACCATCTCATTACATTAGTTAGGAGCTAACTAGTATTAGCTTTGGGACGCCATTTGGCAGATATTTTCTGATTCTCCCTTTTCCTTTGTGGTGTGGCAACCTATACAGTTTGTTTTGTTTTGTTTTGTTCTGGAGTGACGCACTAACTGTGAATGCAGTAAGCCTAATAAGCATTGTGCATAAGCCTACGAGCTGCTCAGATAGTGCCTCCAGCTAGTGCGAGACGCTTGAGGTTCCTCTGAGTGGCCATCGCGGAGTCTACTTCGCCCGGACAGCACCACTAGGCTATCAGGAGGAGCCTGTGGTTCCTCCGACATCGCAGGACAACGAGACCAGTGTATGGAGTGGTGATAAAAGGAAGTACCAGAGACTGTCCTAATAGTAACGCAGCTAAGCGTGCCATCGCATCACCTCAGGCCTGCAATGGAATTTTTTTTGTTTAATTTAATTTCTTAACCTACTATTTACTTTTGGAGCTATGATTTACTCTAAATAAGTATTGTGTGTAAATGTAAATAGTCTTATTTGGTGAGTTGTTATACAATTACTGATTGTGGATGACTTTGTTAGGTTGATGCATACTTTCTTGCCCGCCATATAAAGGGAGATCTTTTTTTTTTTTTTTTTAGATCATTCAGTGCCAGGGAGGAGTGGTCAAGTTTATTTGTCATTCTGTAAAATAAAGTTTTGTTGTGTTAATATTTAAACAACGTCTGTCAAAGGGTAGTCTCTGTAAGTAGAGCTAATAAGGGGACTCAGAAAGGTGATGGCCAGAGAACCCAGGTCAGCCCATTACGTTAGGGGATGTAAAAAAGGTGTTACACTTAGTAGGAATTGTGCGAAGCGGAGTGGAGCGCCTCGGTTTGGCACATAGATGCTGATCCAGTGTGATGGTTAGGGAGATGAGTTGGTCCAGGTCGAGACCCATGTCCTGACAGGAGAGTTCCGCCTGCAATTCAGGATTCAGCCCTTTTCTGTAGGCTGCAATGAGAGCCGGTTCGTTCCAGCCGCTCTCAGCAGCTAGAATGTGGAACTCGAGTCCTCGGCAGCGGAAGTGGCTCCTTGTTGTAATTAGAGAAGGCTAGACCTGCTACACTGTCTTAAAAGTCTTTGAATATTGTTTCAAAATGGCACATTCACTCCCCTCATTCATACAGTCCATCTCCTTATTCTGGCTACAGCAGTTTAGCTCTGGCCATTCACACACCAATTTGCCTTTAATGGCTAAAAATTAGACTTTTTTTGGATTTCATGAAGATCTTGATTCATCAGAACACCCAGTAACTCGCCTGGAGCTGTGATTGTTCGCCCTGTCAGAAACACTGTGATTGATTAGAGACTCATTTGCATATTGCAGTCTTTTGCGATATCATTGCGATTAACAGACAGTATATTGTGCAGCCCTGGTAACCACTAAAGCGGTAAACTGACAGAGACTGAGCTACAGACACACAGAGTGACTGTAGAGAGAGAAGTGCAGGTCTCATCTGATCTGATCTCACTGCAGAAACACCACAGTCTGAGAAACAGCTCACAGCAGATAAACCACACTTAAAGACACAAACTTCGTTTAGTGAGAAGAGAAGCTGAAACTGAATAAATCAGGAAGTTTATGTCGAATAACTAACTTCTTCACAACAAACACTGATTTAAACTCCTGGATGTCGAGAAACTCTGAGAAGATTTTAAAGACAGACAGTTCTGATGCTCCAAGAGAAAAAAGAAGAGAAAAATAAAGGTATGCCCTTCAGTGAATGACTCCTTGATCAGAAGTTCAGTCAGTGTATGTTTCATCAGTGACCTACAAGAGGAAACTCAGTCAGATGAAGACTTTTAACACTGATGAAGTGATCGATTGAGAGGCTGAAATGTTGAAATACAATGAGATTTTTCTCTCAGACAAGAGTAATAATATTTCATGCTGCCAGACAGTTCAGAAGCTGAGGTGTAAAACAGGGTGAAAGGTGAGTGTGTTGTGCTTTCTGGTTTACTGAGTGCAGCAAAAACACTCAGACAGAGCAGACAGTGAGACACTGTGAGTGATATTACTGACCTGAGACCTGTGATAAAGGTCAGAATAATGAGGAAAAGAGCTTTTACAGTCTGCAGATACAGAACAGGGTCCTCTCAGGACCCCCAGAGCCCCTGTCTGTGTGGACGTGCCTGATAGAATATGTGTGTGAGTGTGTTTAAGGCAGCAGGCAGGTCTGTTGTGTTAAATGTGTGAGCTGAGTGATGTGATTTCTTACAGAAAAGTGTTCAATAGGAGGAAGGAGGAAATGGCTGATATTTCAGCACAACAAAGGAGAAAGGAGAGCATGGAGGAGTCACATGACTAAGTTTTACACTGAAATATCTCTTTTCAAGTCACAGTTACTTTAACTTGTCTGTTTTTGTACAGTAATAAAAGCAAGCCAGTTTACTGACTGCATAATAAAATACTTTTCACGTTCTCTTGTGGGATAAACAATCAAATCCATGTTAAACCTACACAGCAGCAGTGTTACACCAGTGTGGAGTTCAGTGCAGATTAATTATGAAGGGAGACACACTCCCAATCGCATGGCAAATTATGAACCACTGAAGTTATCATTTAGCTTCACTCACTAATAAAAATGTACCCCTATGAATCATATTTGCTATGTTAATAATTCTCTTACTGAGATCCATGTGTCACGGCACTGTTGCCTCACAACAAGAAGGTCTTGCATTTTGATTCCTGGTGGGGGCGGCCAGGATTATTTCTGTATGGATTTTGGATGTTCTTTGTGTGGGTGAACTGTAGGTTTTGAATTGTCAATAGGTGTGAGGGTGTGTGTCTGTCCTGTGATGATCAGGGTGTTTCTCTGCCTTTTGCCCTTTGATAGCTGGAATAGGCTCCAAAACTCTCTGGTTAGGATGAACGGGTCAGGTGCTGAATGAATGTTAAGATACATTAAATTACTGACAGAATTTTCTCTCGTGCATAGTTTCTCATGACTCCAGCAGTCTCCTGTCTGAAGATCAGTTCCGGTGTTCTATCTGTCTGGGTGTGTTCACTGATCCGGTCTCTACTCCATGTGGACACAACTTTTGCATGAAATGTACTCAGACATGCTGGGGCGACAGTGAGACGTGTCGCTGTCCATTCTGTAAAGAGAAATTCACCAAGAGACCAGAGCTCAAGGTCAATACAACACTGAGAGAGATGGAGGACCACTTCAAGAAGAAATGTGGTCTGGATAAAGCTGAGGTCCTTTGTGACGCCTGCACTGGAGTGAAGCAGAAAGCCCTGAAATCCTGTCTGGATTGTGTTGTGACTTTCTGTAAATCTCATTTAGAGCTTCATTATAATGTTCCACAACTTAAGAAACACAAACTAATCGATCCAGTGGAGAACCTGAAGGACTACATATGTCAGAAGCATGAGAGACCCCTGGAACTGTTCTGTAGAGATGACCAGAAGTATGTGTGTCTGTTCTGTACTGAGGGAGACCATAGGAATCACAACACTGTTCCTTTAGAGAAGGAGAGTGGAGGAAAACAGGTTGGGAGCCACTGCCACATGAATTCATATTGAACATGAATCTTGTATATTTAACAAATAATTATTTTACATAATCAGTTACTGATTGAATAGATCAAACCTTTTTATGACACGGGTTATATATATTACTAAAACTCTTAATGAGAAGATCAGAGAATCAGGTGAGAAACTTTCATGATTGTTTTAATTCCCAGGAGACGTTTTTGAAGAATGAAATTTTTTAGATGTTATAAAAAGTAACCGATTCATGTAAATTTTTTTTTTATTTGTTGCTTTTTTCAGTTTAAGAATCTAATCTTATCTAATGATTTTTTCTATTGTAATTAGTCTTAACAGAACTGAAGAAGATTCAGCAGTTTGCAGGTATAGTGCATTTTTTAGCATTTCTCTATTAATGTAATAGTTTTTTTTAGATGTTATAAAAACAACTGATTCATGCAGAATTTTTTTTTATTTGTTGCTTTATTTCAGTTTAAGATTAGACTATATATTTTAAATTGATCTAGTCTAATCTAATGACTTTTTCTATTGTGATTAGTCTCAACAGAACTAAAGAAGATTCAGCAGTTTGCAGGTACAGAGCAATTTTTTAGCATTTCTCTTTTCATTTAAATATTTTTATATTTTACCATTTTAACATCACCCTCACACCACTGTTACTCATCCTAGAAAACTCTTCATTAAGTGTATATTTTTTCTTCTACAAACTCTGTTTAAAGTGAACTCAGTGTGATTCACTAGATTAAATCATTTAATACCTGCATGTTCATATTCCTCTCTGTGTGTTTCTCTCAGTGGACGTGACTCTGGATCCTGATACAGCTAATCGCTATCTCATCCTGTCTGATGATGGAAAACAAGTGAGAGATGGAGACACATCTTCCTGACAACCCAAAGAGATTTATTAAATATATCATTGTTCTGGGAAAGGAGGGATTCTCCTCAGGGAGATTTTACTATGAGGTGCAGGTCAGGGGGAAGACTGAGTGGTCATTAGGAGTGGTCAGAGAGTCCATTAACAGGAAAGGGAAGACTACATTGACCCCACAGAATGGATTCTGGACTGTGGTTCTGAGGAAGGGAAATGAATATAGTGCTTGTGCTGGACCCTCAGTTCTCCTCTCCCTGACAGAGAAGCCCAAGAAGGTGGGGGTGTTTGTGGATTATGAAGAGGGTCTGGTCTCCTTTTATGATGTGGAGGCCAGGTCTCATATCCACTCTTTCACTTGTCAGTCTTTCACTGAGAAACTCTATCCATACTTTAGTCCCTATCTTAATGATGGAGGTAAAAACTCAGCTCCTCTGATCGTCTCACCAATCAAACACTGAGTAGATTCAACAGTGTTCAAAAAACACACACAAGATAATCAGCTGTTTTTTTTCTCAGAATGTTTCAGATAAATGCAATATTTTCTTAGAAACGTGGTAAACTCAGAAAACCAAAGTCTGTCTGTTAAAAGTGTCTCCGGGAAACTAATTGCATATTTCCATAGTGGCGGCAGTATTAGAATCAGAATCAGAAGACTTTATAGATCCAGGAGGAAATTGCTTATGTTATGACTGCAATGACACAAAGAGACACAGAGACAAGAACAATATAACATATAAAGTCTAAATAAATCCAGATAAAAATCTAAAAAGTGATCTGGATCATTTGGCTCAGCTCACCAAGAAGAGTTGACTCTTTCAGCTCCCAAGCAGCTCTTCATTTTACCACTTCAACATTTTATAATTCAGACAAATTTAGAGCTGTTTTGACCCATGATTAGTGTGTGTGCACATACATCACTTAAATCATTCAGTGTAATTATACTTAACCTTATAATTTACATAATAACTATACCATTGTTTAGTATAAAAAAAAGATTAAATGTAAAAACATCAGACGCAGACACGTTGCACATGGTCCTTGTTCATAAATAATACAGTTCTAATTCTACTGTGATGTCCAAATAAAATAACAGAATAAGATTAAGGCTATCAAGCGATTAAAAAACATCTAATTAATTACATGCTCTCTGATTAATCAATCTAAATTAAAAGTATACATCTATATTTGCTGTGAAAGTATTTAAAAAATACTTCAATTCAAATGAAATTTGGTAAATGAGTGAATCAATGACTAATCAACGCAGACTTTAATCCTTGCAAAGGAAAATTATTAACAGTAATACTTTCTTATATGCTTGAGAACTTAATTTGACCCCATGTTTGCATACATGACATGTGCTGCATGAGTTCATTGGAATATCCTGTTTTTCTTTATGGTAAGGGCAGCTACAGCTATTATCGTCTCCAGAACGGAAAAATGCTGCCATCTTATAAATTATAGACACAGGTGTCTGTGGAACATATAACCCCAGATAAGGAGTTTTTTTTTACTGTGTTCTAGAGTAAGGACGTTAAAAGAGTCAGTGATGATTCCAGCTTTATTCCATCCTGCAGACTGCCTGCATTCTGTGTGATGTGAGCCCTCTTTGTAAAGAGAATAAACTACAAACTGGCAACCAACAAGGAGTGTTCAGTGTTTTTCTCTCCTACCATTGATTTGTGTCAAGAGATTTTTTCCACAACCACCTCAACGTCTTTTATTTTATTTCTACTCTTTTATGGTTGAGTGTGGTTTGATAATTAAGTGTAAAGTTTTTTTTTTTTTTTTTTTTTTTTTACCATACGTGAACACAATTTAACCCATTCAACAAGTAAAGCAGTGGGCAGTCAGTGACGCAGTGCTTGGGGAGCAGTGTGTGGGGACGGTACCTTGCTCAAGGGAACTTCAGTGGTGCCACAAGCAGTCCTGGGATTCGAATCAAAACTCCCTAACCACCAAGCCACCAGCTACCCCTAAATAATGCTGGCTGGGAGCGTTTAGTGTCAGGGGCTGTGCTAACTCGGATCTCGGGGTTCACTCCTAAATGTTTTGTGTTCAGGTGAAATTTCAGACTTGGTATGAAAATTCGTTCTTGCAGAAATTTCAGAGAACGATGCTCCTATCAGCAGTTTTTATCTTGGCCCTAAATGTTCACATTGAATAAAACAATGTGTTTATCACATAGTAACAACATGTCACTGATTACTACAAGGTCAGTCTGGCAAATGGACAGAAAAGCAGTTTGAGACAAACCTTCTGAATGCTCTCATCCACGAGACCTCCAAGCATGTAGACCTTTTCTTCTTCTACGTGTTCAAATGCTGAAATGTATACAGGACACGTCTCAGTGTAAGTTACTTTTATATGAGTCTCAGTGATTATTCACTGATTGATTGATTAAACAGGCTGTTTATTTCTGTGGCTTTAAGACTGATGTGTGTAAATGAACTCTGCTCTGACTGGGTGTGCTGTATTACATCCGATTCAAAGAGCAGTCTGGATGGGGTAGGATTAAACTCCTATAAAAATATATAAATAAATGCAGAAAAATATTCACTTGTGTGACATGAAAACAGTGAATTCAGAATGATTTGATTTTGCAACTTAATTTCTATATATGGCCCATGTGGAGTGGGGAGTGACTGGTTTGTTTTGAAATGAATACAGTGTTTATGTACGACAACAAAAATGTTTTTCCATGACACATTCATTATCAATACAGAAACCAATGCAGAGGACAAACAGTCACACTACTAAGCTTGATCTGAAATAATCAGGTGCAAGCACATTACTGTCCTTCTTAAGTTTTATTATTATTCTGTTTATAGCTGAATTTGGTGCCGCTTCTTGTCATAGCTTGTGACGAAATTTGGAACCATTCCAACATCATAATGTCCGTTAATATCTGTAGTTGTGCGCTTATATATAACTTTGTAATCAGTTGATCAAGGGCCGAGGACTGATGATTTTAAACATGGTCAAGAGACCTCTGAAACATGGGGAGATAAAGAAAAGGTTGAGTGACCTTTTAAATGTGTGTCAGAGAGAGAGTCTGTGACATCACGGATAAGGGGGACGGACAAATAGGTAAAAAAACCCCAAAAACAAATGCAAAGAAACAAACAAAACACTACACACAGTGCACTAAGACACTAAAGCTCAGGTCACGAACACGGTTCGAATCTCCGGCGGGAGAAGACTTTTTCAACATTTGGGTGTCTCTAAACACTGGTTATATAGCAACCATGCAATCACTCTTTGCATTTTCTCATGGAAATACAACTTTCTAGTTGGTTCTATGTTCTTGTGTCTTCAGGACACTTTAGTGATTCACTGACCTGGTAGTTCAAGAAGCCGTCATTCATTCTGATGCATTCCCTGTAAAGCAGACCGTCCTTTTTCATGTCAGTCAGGAAGAGGTGAAAAGGCTGCAGGACTTTCTTATTGGACCCATAGAGTCGTCTTATCTGACCTGCAAGACGACTGATCT
>JBBPCZ010107600.1:0-10771 GCA_037974445.1 Brycinus macrolepidotus
GTGTGTGTGTGTGTGTGTGTGTGTGTGTGTGTATGTGTGTGTGTGTGTGTGTGTGTGTGTGTGTGTGTGTGTTTGTGCATTTTCCAAATAGCTTTACTGAGTGCTTCATATTTGTTTTTCCTAAGAAAGATTAGTAGCGATTCACTGAAATGAAAATTCTTGGCTGAAACTGAAATTCAGGACACACTGGGCCAAAATCTGACAATAAATAAAACAATTTACATGAGATAAACATAGCAAAATGACTACAGTATGTGGGCTACAGTTTGTGCCATGAAATCCAAGATCCTCTGCGAATGAGTGGTTAGTCATCCAAGCCAATATATCCCATTTCTCTCTAGTCATTCTGTGCACATTGGTTCTGTTGTTTCCGTAATTTCATCATGTTAAAATCTGACTTGGAAATCGCACCCCCTCTTAATGACAACCAGTCATTAAAAATTGTTTGTCAAATATACGTAATAGAACCCAAAATATAATTCAGCACGGCTGGTAGTTTTGACCTGTCATGGTTTTCATCTGCTGCCGCTCAAGCTGTTTGAAAATGTCTGTGCTGAATGCAAAGGAAGCACACCGTGCTTTTAATCACAGGATGAAAATGATTTGTAAAGTCTTTCTTTTGATATAACTTCATTGCACTTTGTTGTAGGTCTGCTTAGGCTTTGTTTTTTCAGTCAAAATGTTCAGCTGGTGGCCTGGTGGTTAGGGGGTTGCCCCTGCGATCAGAAGGTCGTGGGTTTGAAGCACAGGACTGCTGGTGGCACCACTGAGGTACCCTTGAGCAAGATACTGTCCCCGCACACTTCACTTTACTCTTTCACCCGAAAGCCCAATGCCCAGAAAACACAAACAAACCACTTTGTTATTACATTCTGATTTACTCAGGTCCACTGTGCCCCCAAACCCACACACACACCCATTTTAGTGTTTGCTCTGCTCCAAACACACCTGATTCCAACTATCCAGCTTATTAACACCTCTTTACTGAGTAGAAGTGTGTGTGTGTGTGTGTGTGTGTGTGTGTGTGTGTGTGTGTGCTTGTGTGTGTGTATGTGTGTGTGTGCATGCTTTTGGCTGTGACCACTTACTGTCCACTATATTGGACGCATCTAACCTGTTGGTTATTGATGATAACTCATCTAATGCTGCGAAGTTTGTCTTAATTATACTCGAGTCCTTCATCATTAGTCAGTTTCAGGTCACAGGAGATTGGTTGGCTGGATATTGGATAGTGGCCCTATTCTCAGCCCTGCAGTAACACTGATGTGTTTAAGAAAACTCCAGCAGCACTCCTGCGTGCGATCCAGTCAGTGCAGCACACCCCTCCCACACACACATACCATTGAGAATAATCTACCACCCAAATAATACCTAGTCTCTGATGGTCTTGACCTTTGATGAACATGGTAAATAAAGCAAAGGATCACACAGACGACAGTCTGTAATGTAAAGTATTAAGTGCACATATATGGTAAATAGAGCTGAAAAAAATGGATAATGATTTTAGCTTCAAAATCATTTGGCAGGTCAGTGTGCATATCTATGTACACATCTATATACATGTGTGTATGTATGTGTGTGTGTGTGTGTGTGTGTGTGTGATTCCAGGACATATGTACATGATGTAAGCATGTGTGTGTGTATGTAGGGCTTATGCATAATTTCATGAGCTCGGGGAGATGTGCATAGGTGCACACATGCATCTATGTGAGTGCTTGACTGACAGATCTGAAATATTCTGTCCTGCTTTGTTCAAATCACAAATGAAGAAATAAATAATGAAAACAAGCAACAAGAAAGCTAAACCCTCTCTGCCACAGCTGTCGCCGTCAGAGTGCCTTATAATCCCCGATACAGACAAAGTGACAGCTACTCTGAAACATGTGAGGTAAAAAAACACAGGAATAGTCCCCCCTCCCTGCCTCTCTCAAGCCACCCCCACCCCCGACCGCCCCAAACACACACACACACACACACACACACACACACACTGTCACAGTCACCTTATTCCCCTCCCCGTAATCTTGCTGAGACATCAGCTTAATTGCACAGTGCTACACTCCTTGTAGCACCTTTGTGGAATAAGGTGTATACAGCTATAGGCTGCTGTAACCATCATGTCACTACATCCATATAATCCCATCAATCCTGCCTGTAAATTCCCTGTATATAGGGCTGTTATTAAACTGTCAAAGCAACGGATAGTTTTGGGAGGCATAAAGCCAGCCTGTATAAAGCTGTGCTCTTCTGTCATGTTCCTAAGCTTGTATTAACAGACTAATATAAGTCCACAGTGATATATTTTAGCCCACACAGATATTCTGAACCCGTCTGCTGAAATGGTCCATGAGTAACTGTACAATGACATAAATGCTTCTTTATTAATTTTCCATGTGTTAAGTGTGTTAAGTGGCAGAGTGGGTGTATTTATGTGTGCATGCAATTCATGTACAGCAAGGGCAAAAAAAAAATACAGAGAAAACCTGGTTTTGTTTAAACTGAAGGGACAACTTTACAGTAGGTATTGAAAAGAATCCCCAAATATTCACATTTTGTTGCTTTGCAGCCTGAAGACACAAAAAAATTCCAGCCATATTTATTCAGTGCAACTTATCACATCCAAATGAAAGATAAGATAGCGACAGTCCAGAAAAAAATAAAAAACATGGATGAAGCATCACCCCCTCCTTAATACTTGTTACCTCAGCCAGGTATAACTCGTCACTGTCTCCGTTGTACACCAAGTTTACTGGCTTCCACCTGTAATCAGTTGTAATCGTTTTGATTAGTTTAGCAAAAAAACAGCTATTCCCGGAGCATTCTAGTGCTTGGTAGTGCAACTGAAAGCAAACTATTGATGGGTGGCAAGGCACTGTCAAAAGATCTCAGGGATAAAGTTGTGGACAGGCACAATGGATCCAAAAAATTTTAAAGGCTTTACCAATCCCTTGGAGCACAATAAACTCTATATTTAAGAAGTGGAAGGTGTTTGGTACTACTAGGACCCTCCAAACTGGATGGAAGAGCAAGGAGGAAACTGGTCAGAGAGGCATATGGCAACTTTAAAGCAGTTATAGCAATTTATGGCAAAGAGTGGTCATTGTGTGCATGAGGCCAAATGGAAAAGGGTGTTATGGTCAGATGTGACCAAAATCAAACTATTTGGCCTCAACACCAAACAGTACATCTGAAGGAAAGCCAATACAGCTCACCATCCAAAGAACACCATACCTACTGTGAAGTATGGTGGTGGCAGCATCCTGTTGTGGGGGTGTTTCTCTGCAGCAGGGACTGGGACACTGGTCAGGACAGAAGGAAAAACGGACGAGGCAAAATATTATCAAATTCTTGAGGAAAACCTGCTGCCATGCCAAAGAACACAGCAAAATTGACCACACACTGGCTGATGAAGAAAAAAAGTGAATGTCCTTGCGTGGCCTAGTCACAACCCAGACTTAAACCCTATTAAAAATGTGTGGAATGACTTGCAATCCACCAACGATCACTATCCAGTTTGACTGAGCTTGAACAGTTCTATAAAGAGTCTAGATGTGCAAAGTTGGTAGAGAAGTATCCCAACAGACTCAAGGCAGTAATTAAAGCAAAAGGTACACAAAGTACTGAGATGAGGGCTGTGATCCTTTATCCATCTCAGTGATGCTGTTTTTTTTTTTTAATTTTTTTTCTGAACTGTTGATATCACTTGGATGATATATATATGTTGCATTGAGTAAATACAGCTCGAAATTTTGTATTTAAGTTTTTTTGTGTGTGCATCTAAATTTCAGACTGCAAAGCAACAAATATAAGCATGTTACTTTGATATCTTGGTTAGAAGAATTTACTGAGAAAAAAAAAAGATTTAGTCTACATTTTTTTACAATAGTGATTGTAAATATTCTGCTGGACCATTTGATTTGATTTTTTTTTTTTTTTGCTAAAACTTGAAAACTTGATGTTAAATCTTTAATGTTTTATTGCAGGCTAGTCTGTTAGTATGTTGAGTGGTTACTACAATTTTTTTATGTAAAGTGATTATTTTTTGACTAAAGAGTGAATCAACTGAATGTAGTTTGAAAAGACAGTGTTTATAGGCATGAGCTACACAGAACAGCATTCTTACTCTGAGAGGCTGGATATATTTGGGTCCAGGTAACAGTTTTCTACAGAGCACACAAAAATATGGACAGGTCAGATAAATATTAGCCTGTGCTAGAGATTAAACTGAAATTGAATGATTGAAAGATAAAAGTGTTGGTCGGAGTGAGCCATCTGTGAAACGGAGCATGTTCGTGTATGACTGCCTTTACTGGCAAAGTGGCTGATAATGGCAGAAGAAGGATGCATGATGAAGACTGAAGCAAGCTCAGATCCAACCACACTCTAAATAGTCAGTGGTTGGTGCTTTGCGTTACTGATAAAATGGACAATAAGTGTAGAAACAAGGTAGATGTAGATGGCTCATCGGCATAGTCTGACAGCTACAAAGTGAAATTGCAGCAAAAGCTCTGCATGAGAAGAGAAATCTAAGTATTGATATGTCCAGATCAATTTCAAAGACTCTGACCAATATCAGCTTGGACCACATGTTTTAATCACACTTGGCTATAATGCCTTAGCCAGATCATTATAATTGAACCATGCTGTTTGCATGATCATATCTTCTGTCTCCATAGCCACTTAGTGAGACTAATATTGTCTTGTCTACAATATTAGTCAGACTAATATTGTCTTGTCTTTTGTTGCTCTTGTATTTTTCTTGCTCTCTCTTTTTTCCTGTTTGCACATGTGGTCTTGTGTTGTTTCTGTTTCTGGTCTTGTGTTGCACATGCTCCTGGAGGCACGTTGTTTTGTTTCACGTTGTACTGTGTATATGGTCGAAGTGACAATAAAACCTACTTGAATTGACATGACTATTGTGCAACTGATGTGCATATGTAGCAAGCAAAGCCACAAGCGAGGTAAAAATGGGAAAGGTATGGAATATATACAGCATGCAGTGACAGAGATGATGTAACAGGACACAGCTGATGATGACAGGAGGGGGCAGCCCAAAACTGGAGCGGGCTGGACGTAGCGGAGGAAATGTGACACATGCCCAGCAGCTGGTGACGTCTGTGACTCCCGGCCTTTCACGGACTGCAAAGAATATGCGCTGAAGTACGCGACAGGACAGCTTTATTTATCTCACCGTACTTTTATCACCTGCACTAAAAGCACATTTTAAGG
The DNA here is from genome assembly GCA_037974445.1 of Brycinus macrolepidotus. Lineage (NCBI taxonomy): Eukaryota > Metazoa > Chordata > Actinopteri > Characiformes > Alestidae > Brycinus > Brycinus macrolepidotus. The sequence goes on from JBBPCZ010107600.1 coordinate 5,230, forward strand.
CTAAAATCCAATACAAGGCCAAAACAATAATAGTGTCAGTGTCGAACAACTGCACCGCATTAGCCTGGCTCACTCATTTGGTTTTAACCTTGAGGCTCCTTGGCTGCCAGCATACTCCTTTTTTTTAAATTATTTTCTCCTCCTTTTTTTTTTCTTTTCTTCATTCCTGAGCTCTGCTACACTAAATTCGGCGAGTGGTCCGTATACCCCTGAGGTATACAAAGCAGTCTAACAGCAAACGAAGCAAGGATGAGCAGCACAAGAGGCAGCAACAGTTCTCGAATGCTCAGACCAAGAGCAGAGAAAAGAAGAGATTAAAGACCAGAATCAACAACCTCAGAGGAGCCCCAAAGAACCCTCAGAGCACCTGCTGAGAGAGATAAAGCGATAGAGGAGAGAGAGAGAGAGAGAGAAAGAGAAAAAAAGGTGCTTCCTACACAGTGTTTCAGATGTGCCTTAGGTCTCTTGTGGATGAACAAGGGGAGACAGAGGATAATCTCAGAGGGATGGTGTTGTGCCTGCGAGAGAGAGAGAGAGAGAGAAAAAAAGAGAGATAATTTATATTATTTTAGAAGAAATTCATTCAACAGGCTGTGGGTACGTTGTACAAAAAAATGTTTCATTCAGCTTAAAAATTTCATTTCTATGGGTAATATTCGAGCTAAATATATTCTTTGACTACATTAAAGCGCAACAAAATAACAGCCCAGACAAACAAGAGCAACATTTGTCATCAAACCTCCCAAACACGTCAAATTTGCCTCTTGTGTTATTCCATTTTCTACTGGGTAAGCTATGTTTAATCATGTTGGGTTTTAGTGCCTACAATATATTACACAGTCTGCAAGTAATCAGATGGTGACCTAGTTTTTGTTGCTTTGGCTTTGTGCTCCCAAATACTGGATTTGACATAAAACACTACAGCAACATACACTTTATGGACAAAAGTATTGGGACACACCTGTTTTTCAGGGTTTGGGCTAGGTCTTTTAGTTCCAGTGCAGGGCAATCTTAATGCTTCAGCATACCAAGACATGTCATTAAAGTCCCTGTTGGTGTAATGACCAGGCGTCCCAATACTTTTGTCCATATAGTGTAGAGGCATAGAACATCAGCTATAGCTTGAGTACAATTTACATATGTTTGGGTGAACAATTTGTAATAAGGCAGATTTTGTAGGAATTAAAGCCAATTTTGAACATGGTGTCAGAAATTTCGCTTCTGGACCAGTCGTGCCGCATATTTTGTTCACACACAGGAGAGCAAACAAAAGGTGCAGAATTAATTGACTCTAGATGTGGCATTTGCATTTGACATCTGTTATTGTTGCCTGTTAGCATGGAGCACAAGGAGGGAAGAAATAACAAGACAGAATCGTCTCAATGAGTCAGGGACAAACAAGAGTCAATTTTATTTGTGCAAACAAAAACATTCAGTCACAAGGAAAAGGGAGTAAGCATAGATCTGTATTAAAGACACCAGCATGAACTTCAGAAAGTTCATCACACAATGGAAGACTATAGTTAGCTAAACACACACCAAAATCCCACAGAGCTCTGGGACAGAGTCTCATGAACAGATGAGACAAAGGTTAATCTGTGATGGTAATGAGAAAAGGGCTGACAGAATGCAGGGTCATTTGGGGAATGGTTGCAGGGGTACAAATGGCTGCTGTTATTGGTGATTTGATATGGCCGCAGCACAGTGAAATTCTGAAGTAAACACACGCCGATATCCAGGAAAATGTTGCAAAGATGAATGGACAGCACTTCATCTTGCAGCCAGACAAAAACCCCAAAAATGCTATTGAAGCATGACACAGTTTTTCAGGTTCAAAAGCTCAGGAGATTTTAATGTCACTTCCAAAACAAAGAATTTTTAGGTACTAAATATGTCAGTTTTACTTAAGAGAATCTGTCCAAATATTTATGGTTCCCTATGTAAAAATGGTGGTAATTGCTACCTAGTTAGCCAAATAGGGATATAAAAGAACTTGTACTAAAATCACTCTGCACTTTAACCGCATATTCATTGTTAGCCATGTCAATTATGTATTGGTAACTATGCTAACATGCAGTGGTTCCAGTGGTTCAGTGTTACTCTGACTAAGACTGGCTTACTATGCTATGAATATGTAAACAGCCTGGTGGTCTTGGTATGACTCCAGTTAAAACACGCATTAGAAGAAGACGAAGAAGAAGACAAAGAAGAAGAAGATGAAGAAGAAGAAGAGGAAGAAGAATTAGAAGAAGAAGGTCAAAGTGGATTAATGCTAAACTTGATCTAATATGCTTTTTATAGTATGTGGTAATATTTTTTAAGCATTTTGCACACGGTAGGAAGTCCTGTAAGAAATGCATTACAATAGTCAAGGGGGGAAAAAATATATATATATATGGATAAATTTATTGATTTAATATTACCTGAAAATACTGTCTGTTTAGCATGTGTGGCATCTGTATAAGAATGAAATGTGATGCTTTTAAATAATCTGACTGAGAGGAAATATATACAAAGAACACTAAAATAAGCCAAGCACAGAGCCCTGTGGTACACCACAGAGAACATCATGCTTATCTGAAACATTCACCTATACTCAGGGTTAAATTGGGCCATGGCCAGTCCAGGACTCAGTCTACACATCTGTATACAATGTATATATTGTGAGGCAAGGGGGCGGGGCACCCTCACAGGCCCGCAGGACTGAGGATGGGGCTCCTCCCTTTACGAGAGCCAGGTGAACTGCGTTTAGGGAGGAGCCAGAACTCTTTAAAACACGGGCTCTTAGATGGAGTAAAGGAGAGGAAAGAAAAGGACTGGAGGAAATAAGCCAGAGAGGAAAAGGCGGCCAGAGGACAGTAATTACGGCCAGAATGAGTGAGTGAGGTAGAGTGGAGAACCCGTGCTACATTTCAGCCCAGAGTGGTGGTGGTTCTGTTTACGTTTTGTGAACTGATCATGCCTTTTATTTAATTAAAGCTCCGCTCTGCACTCACGCCAGTTTCTCTGTGTGTTCCTGGGTGTATGTTTAGGCCTCTCAGCCTGTGGGTGGCGGCCGCTCCCCAGGCCGACTGTCACAATACACTTGACGAAAACACGCTTACTTTGTAGCAGCTCCCTGATGTATGCAAATTCTGAACAATATCCCATAAATCAGTTTTTTCGAAGACCGAGTGAGTGAAACAAAGAGGGAGTGAGAGAAAGAGAGAGAGAGAGAGAACGTGTGTGAAGAATTCCACAGTCAACATAAAATGTTGTTCATCCCCCTGTTGCCAACAGATTTTCCCCCAGTGATTAAAATTTACCCCCTCCCCTTGTCTGCACAGCCCTGAAATCCTAGAACCCCCCCACCCCCACCCCCACATAACAAATCCCAGTTCAATCCCTGCCTATACTAACAAAACATTGTCTTCCAGTTTGACAGTCTTAGAAAGCTAAACAAGTTCTCAGATAATGTTTTTCATGGATTTTGCATTCTATTAGAATAGTGACATTTTTAACTATCATGAATACATATTGGCCATGCTCCAGGACATAAACATAGTTATTACAAAATGTTAATAATATAAATGTTAAACAATAATGAGCTATTCTTGGATAGTGTATGTCCCTTATTTTTATTCTTGAAACAATAATGTAACAATTATTGATGAACAGAATATGTATTGTTTTTAAGGACCAGTACTTTTTAGGACTAATTTCTGATGATTAAATGCCAACATTTTGCACAAAAACATATAAATGGTGTTACGGCCCCTTACCTCCCACCACAACACAAAAACAAGTGAAATATTTAATGTTGCTTATAAATTGCAAATTATTATTTAAAACACCTTTGTTAACAGGTTGTAATAGTGGGTGACTATACATCACCAAAAATGTACTTAAATTTAATACAGCTGAACATGTCAGCCTGTATTTTATGTGCAGCTGAGATGCAGAATCACTATATATACTGTTTAGAATACTAAAAGTTGCAAAATGTTATTAAATATTAATGATTTTTGTGTAAAAAAAAAAAGCAAAATCATTACACTCTGATGTTACAGCCTCTATGAGATAATCATGCTGAATTAGGGTATAAAGAGCACTCAGAAACTGACAGTATGACTTGTGGGTTGTGTCCATGATCATTTGCACATTCTGCAAAATAAGAATGTTAAAATGAATAGTTTGTTTGTGTAAGAACATGCTGGGAGTGGACTAGCATTTATTCACTACAGTAAAACTAGGCCAAGACATGGTAATAAAAAGGTCAGAACACCAGCAAGGATTAAAAAAGATATTCCAAATATCATAGTCTCCAACAGGCAAGAGTTCACACAGGAGCAACCAGAACAAAAGGGCAAGGCAAAATACTCAGTCCAAAAATAAGCAAGGAGGTCAAAGTTATGGGTAGGCAAGAGGACAACAGGCAGAGGCAAAGATCGTAAATACTAAAAATACCACAGGCTAACCACAAAAATCCGATCACAAGGGTACAGAGAACACTCAGTATGCAACTATATTGACAATCTTAGTTCTGTCTCAGTCCTTTAATACTAACCAAATTGTTTGTGAAATCTCACTAAAAGTCCTTAGGGTAAACAGCACCCAGAGTTGTTTCAGTTTGTTTTTTCACCATCGTCCTTCCGATTTGCGGCTTTTTAGTTTTTCATAAATATATGTATATATATATTTTATGGTTAAAACTTCAGAGTGTGAGAATGTGAGAGAGTATTTTTGTAGAATATAAACAACAATTAGCAGCACTGATTCGTGACCTTTAAGTGAGACTGCAAGATATTCAAAAGGAGATATGTGATATGTTTTTTGTAAAATACAGCCAACCCCTTCTGACCCTCCCACACAGTATTGATAAAATCTTCATTTTGCTTAGCAGTTTCAATCAAAGAGCTCTTGCATCTGCACAAAGCCAAGTTTCTGTCAGCTACATAAAATCTAATTTATGCTCATGAATAGGGTTTCCATTCCAGTTCGCTGAGGTGTGATGATTGGGCTTAACAAATTAATTCAACTTCAAGCATTTTTTTCATTAGATTCTTGTGGTATGTGCCGCATTAACATTTTTACAATTTGTTACTATGGTTTGAATAGAGACGTTCGTGTCAGATGAGGTTCGTATTCAAATAATTTACTTCTCTATTTTCACATCACATCAGACTGATTGCCTTTGCATGGTTAATTTATGAAATCATAAAACCATGACAGCCTGGATGCAGATTGTCTTTGGGATTTGAACGTCGCTGGATCGACGGCTTGCACACAGACCTCCTGCGACTTTTTAAGTAGTATCGTACAGCTTTTTGACTCAAGTCACATCAGGTGAGAGGGCCGGGCGATCATCATCACAACAATTGCCCACACTAAGAGATTTAGCACGCGGCACCACTCCGAGAGGGACTTTTACAGAGAGGAAGATGCGTCCCTCATTTCAAACATTCTGTTTTTAATGACATTGCATGCAAATCCATAGACTTTAATATGGAGTTGGTCCCCCCTTTGCAGCTATAACAGCTTCCACTCTTCTTGGAAGGCTTTC
>JBBPCZ010107641.1:0-10769 GCA_037974445.1 Brycinus macrolepidotus
GACAAAAGTATTGGGACGCCTCACCATTACACCAACAGAGACTTTAATGACACTGCATTCAGATCCATAGACTTTCAAAGTTGGTCCTCTTTGCAGCTGCTATAATGGACCAGAGAAAGAGAGAGAGAATTAAATATGTGATGGAAGAGTGGAAAAATGATAATAGAAAATATAGTATCATAACATGCACATTTTGTAAAATGCAAGAACTTTCAAATATATTGCAGTGTTCTCTCCATTTATCAGATTTACTCTTTAATGTGACTTCAAATATGGATATTTATTTCAGGATTACTTGGCGTCAGATTAAAAAGTGAATCTGTGGCATTGCCCATCCTTACTTGCACTTTATGGTTTGTGCTTTTGCAGAATGAGTGCAGGGTGGATGAAAGTGTGGTGGCGGGACCTCCTGGGGCTCTGAACTCCCTACCAGATATTGCTTTGGTGAGTATCAATCTGAGAGAGTGCAGGAGGGATAGAGAAAAAGTGGTGGTCAATTAAAGCTGACACCAGTGAGTGAAGCAATCAGTAGTGATTTAGGATCTGCGTCCACCAAACACAGTTTGTTGCACAGTAAAAGCAAGTACAGTTTGTTACTGTATTGCATCATGTTAGTTATCTAAGACCGCCTTACTGATGCAGTGTGAACTTCATTCTATTTCATAACTCTTTCATGTGGTTCATTATTTAGCTCTTGTCTATAAATCCCCAGATAGTCCTCTTCTGAGACACAGAAAATGCATTCAAGTCACAGTTCAAAAGTACATACTAATTTTCAATCTCTCAAAACTATGACACATGTCTTCAATTCTGATCTAGTGCCTACAGGCTAGAATGATCAGTTGCCATTGCTGAGACTGGAACAGGACATCACAGTGGTTTTAGAAATGTACAGTACTCTAATCTGGGAGATTGTATTTACAGTAATATATTGTAGTTTAATCTAGTTTTATGAATCTTTAGTACATTGTGGAGCTTTATTTACAGGAGTAGATGACCTGTCTAAATCATTTGTCATTAATATTGAATGTTGTTATGTTATTTTTGGATAAATTTAGCTATCCGCCCTTATACTGAGAGCATAAATATGGCATACATAGATATTATGGATACTGGATAGCAGTAATTACATCACCTCATAATGTGATGACATTTTGCAATGAAATGTCACACCTAAAAGCAGTGAAATGTCAGGATGTTTTTTCCTTTAGGCTATCGCCACCTCCTGCAATTATACTGTCCCTTTAAAACCCTAGTTAGGAGTCATTGCAGCTGGCGGTCTGGCTTGAGTGCTGAAACATGATTTCTAATAGAAACATCATATTTTGAAATGTTTAATAGCCACATCTCCCACAAGGAGTTCTGGCTTTTAGTTATTTTTAGATGTTCTGCTCAATATTTCAAGTATTTTGGAAACAAGTGGTAGAAGAACAAGAATAAAATCCTAAATATTAAATAATGTATTGTAGTTCTCTATTTACAGTTATTTTACTTTTTGAGTTATATTCAATGAGATTTGATCATTGCTTTGAAATATGAGGTGCTGTGGATATAAATGTTTTTATTATCATTATTATTCTTATCATTCTTCTTCTTCTTATTATTATTATTATTACCATCAAACTGTTAGACTCATCTACATCATTCTGGATGCATCTAAAATATCTTTCTTTTCACAGCATCCTAGTAATAATGTAAAATACGTGAAACTGAGTGGGATTAGCACATTAGAATCATTTTATATTTATATTTGCAGTTTGCTGCAACCAAATTGCTGTAATATTTTTGGAATTGTTCAGATTAGATTGTTTCAAAGTTATTTGTTGAGGTGTCTCCACAGTTGCACGGCAAAACGTTAAGAGATGCTTTAGTTGCTTGTTCCAGAATTAGCCTGAGACAACATGTGGTTATCTTGTTCTCTTCTACCGTTTCAGGATGAGGTGCAGTCTTTGTCGGAGTCTCCCCCTAATTTCAGACCTCCTCCTCCCCCTGGATCCACCGCCATCAGGCACGGTAGTCCGAAGGGCCTGATTAAACGGCCCTTGTCTAAACTGTCCCACACCAACCTGCTCTTTTCCACCCCCTGCAGGATGCACCAAGAAAACCACCCTCAGAACCACGTGCACCCACGTGCACACTCGCCCTGTTCAGCTCATACTTCCCCATGCACCATCCACCACACCTCTTCGCCCTGCTCCATCCATGCCTCTCCTCCCCCCTGCTCCCTCCATCACTCGTCTCCGTGCTCCGCCCATCGCAATGCTGGTCCCCCAGTTGGGCCTCAAGCTAAAGACCTGGTCCAGTTTCTTATGAGCCGGCAGGCAGCCGTGCTGTCTCCGCATCCGGAGTCCCCCAGCCAGTCTCGGGCGGGCACGCCCACCCCCAGCCTGTCTCCTCGCTCCTCTCCGTCCCTCTCGCCTTCGCTGCTGATGCCCGCGCCGCCCCCCTGCAGCCCGGAGAAGCCAGAGACCTCCAGCCCTGCCCTGTCTTCTAGCCCCAGCATGGCTCAGGCCCACAGACTCAACCCAGAACCTGAGGCAGCAGAAGAGCGCCTGCAGCCCCAGCCACGAGGTAAATACTACAGGAGTGACCAATGTGGAGTTTAAAGGGCCCATATCCTACCTTTTTCTTGTATTTTTTAGTTTTCTGCCTGATGACCATAACATTCATATGGTTTTATATACCAGAAAAAAGTCTTAATTCATTTTTCCAACCTGTCTGGGCAGTCGTGTGTGAAAGTATTCATGGCTGTGACATCACAACAATGATGAAACAATGTTCACATCGAGTGTATCCAATATTATCTGCAAAAAGCCACATTTTTATTTCAGCAAGGCAGGAACACACAAAGTTTGAAGCCTGATTGAACAAACAAGTGTGATTGCATGACTGAAACTGCAGTACTGAGAAATGCATCACTAAACAAGCACTTTGGTTTGTGGTCTTTTGATCACCAGATTGCTTTTTTCTCCATTGGGGTCAAATTGCAAAGAAGAAAGAGCAATTTTACTCTTTTACGTGGTGTGTGTGTGTGTGTGTTTGTGTGTATTTCTTTGTACGCTTCTCTATGTTTGTGTGTTTATAGATTTGTGTCTATATTCATTTGTGTGTGGGAGTATATGGCAGGAATGCACTCATGTCTTTGAAGCTGTAGGAGAGGTAGCCTATTTTGAAACCTTTTGTTTCACCTACAACTACTTCATTATGTCTATTCCTTGATCTCTGTACCCGAAAGCATACAGTGAACACTGTGAATGTTAATGTATGGAGATGGCATGATATCACTTTTTTTAATCACCTTTTGAAAAAGTGATATCTTCAATAAAGATACCTTTATTGAAACCTTGAATATCGGTCAATTCTGATCCAATATTTCTTCTTTAAAAACTACTAAGCTTTAAAATTAGATGTTTATTTTTTGTTGAAGCACTTCATTTGAGATGTGCAATTTCATTCTCAAATTACTCAAACATTTCACAACCTCATTGGAAGACGTACACAGCTAACATGACCTCACACAGTGTAAGTGTGTGCTATTTCAGATTAGATTTATTTAAGGATATGACTGGATTCATTCTATTTTTTCCATGGATTATCCAGTACTGTATGTGAATATCTGTGAACATCTTTGCCATCTCTACTAATGTGTATATACAGTATGTGTGCATATTTATGTGTGTGTTTTAGGCGCCACCCTTTCTCAGTTGTCAGACAGTGGACAAACCCTGAGCGAGGACAGTGGAGTGGATATTGCGGAGGCGGGAGGGTTAAGTAAAGATAGCAGTCCCCGACCTGGGAAACCTTCACCTCAGCAGGCTTCAGGGGACCCACGTGGGGCAGAGGGACCCGCACAAGCCCCCAGTCAACAGGTGAGGGCCGGGGCCAGAGCAAGCTCTCATGCTTGTTTCCTTGTAGTACAATAAGAAATAAGGACAGTGTGTAGTATTGGATTATACCTTTTCAGTGCTACTGGATGAGAGGCATTTTACGGGCCTTTGGTCACCTTGACCACATTTTAAAAAAAACCTCACTTCTCATTGTTCCCGTAACCTAGCAACAGCCAGCATACCGTCGCTGTCATGTCAAATCCTCCTTGCTCACTTTTTTCTGTTTTTGTTTGTGTTTAGTTAATATAATATCACCACATGACCTTGATATTTTGCAAATATTTTGTCAGGCAAACTGGCCAGTGGTGTCACTTTAAAAATAGCATCAAATTATGAGGACAAATGATCTATATTCAACACACTTCACTGCACTAAATCCCATTGCACTGCACTAAATCCCATTTAACAACACTATGCTCTATTTCTAACAAAATTTGCCATTGGTGAGTGTTCTTTAAATACTGATGATATCTATAATTTTCTCAAAAAAGCGCATCGTGATATAATACGATGCAATTTATCACGATAATGATTACCTAGATCTATTTGCACCACTAGAAATAGTTAAAAATCAAATTTAAGAAAAAATTATGTGAACGTATGGTGAAGTTAAGGCCAGAGCACAGATACCATACACTCTGCAACAAACACCAGCATCATGCAGAAAAAGAACGGATGAACCAGATGAACCTGGGTGAATGGGCAGAGGACGTTCTCAGTTCTCCCATCATTTAAACACAGGAATGAGACACAAAACTAAACGTTACAGATGGCGTTCTCCTGTAAAGTTATCATTTAGGACAGTGTATCTTAATCCTGCTCCTGGTGACTCACAGCACTGCATGGTTTCAAGTATTACTTGATTTAATACACTGGATTCAGCTCATCTCCTAATTATGAAGCCCTTAATGGGCTGGATGAAGTGTGTTTATAAAGCCATGCAGTGCTGTCAGTCACTGCGATTCAGCTCATTAATGCTACGTTGAACTAAAGCTCGAAATTTCCATCTAAGAAAAATCCCCCCCCCCCCCAGTGGGCATTTCTTCTTGGGATGGCTGAAATTAGAGCTCACTATATGATGTCAAATCAACAAAGCACCATTTCTGTCATTTGAATGAGATATGCTTAGGGATCAAACAACACACAACATACAGTAATGTGGTTAAATCCATAACACCAACCATAAAGTTGTCTGTTTGAGAAGGTAAACAGTACTTGAACTTTCCACTTCTGAGCCAGGTCAAATGTGGGCTAGGATATGTTAAGTTAGGGGATGTTAGGTTGTATCAGAACAGAACAAATATTCTTTCTCAGAGAAAGGGTCTCAGACTGTCAGAAGGCAGGAGGTGTCTCCTAGAGCCTCCTTCCCACTCTCAACTCCCATCTTTCTGCCATTCTGCTCCTAATTAAAAGCAGTGCAGTGCAATAGCACAGCAGTCTAGCTAGGATCATCTCAGGTCCCTCAGGATCAAACTGATGATCAAAGCTGAGGTGGGTGTAGGAGGGGGTTTGGAGGGTATTTAATCCCCCCGTTCATCTTAGATTCTTTCTCTCATATTTCACTGTCCCTGTCTCTCTCTCTCTCTCTCTCTCTCTCTCTCTCTCTCTCTCTCTCTCTCTCTCTCTCTCTCTCTCTCTCTCTCTCTTTCTCTCGCTCTGTTTTTTAGACAAGTCTACCTGAGCCTACATTGGTACGGGTGTCCAAGAGTGCCAGTACGCTTGGCATTGCCGTGGAAGGTGGTGCCAACACCAGACAGCCCCTGCCACGCATCGTCACCATACAGGTGAGTGTTATCAAACCTCAAAAAACACTTTCGTTCAGCACTAAAAGTAGAAGTTGAAGACAAAAATTGTCACAACAAACTTGCCATATGGCCATTTTCACCATTTTGACTTATTTTCTGAAGTAAACATATTACAGAAACAAAAACATCAAATATAAAATGTACTATACGTTTTGTACAGGTCACATGTCTTCATATAAAAGTTGAGCTGTTTTTAAATACCGAGGCACAGCTAATGAGGCAAGCGCATCTGTTTAACATACCATCAGATGGCCAGGCTCAACCGGACCGGCAGTGGGAGACATTAGAGTCCCTTTTAAAAAACGATTTCCTCATGGCCGTTTAAGCTGCCAGGTCAATGGAACGGCATTATTGCTCATATAACTGCCTTTTACCCAATTAGTCATCCAACTAATAGCCTACAACTCATTTGTCCTATGGGCTTTTAACTGCTTTAATCTGAACTATACCTCTATGACCTTTTGTAGCTAATAATATTATGGCAGAGCAGTAAAGCAGGATTTTGCTGTTTATTGAAAGGGTTGTTTGGGTTTTGATTGACTAAGAGTGTAATTAATTTATTTTCCCTATCTTATGCCCAACCTTTTGACTCTGCTTGGGCGTGATAAAGAAATGCGTTAGCTCAGTGTGGATTCAGGGCCTGTGCATGCAGATAGGGTGAGTGCATAGGCTTTCTTTAGTCTCCCTTGTATTTCTTGTACATGAAGAGGAGACTTTTGCATTGGTGCATAGTTGCTTTGCATTTATATGTGTCTGCTTTTGGATACATGGACTAGGGCCATTTAGTCCTATCTGTATAGGAAGCAGGTACAAATATTTGAAATCTGCATGAGGTGTACACAACAAATTAACTGTAATAAAATGAAAAAAAAAAAAAACCCACCCAATTTTGTATTTTTTGCATAATTTGAAAACATACTAGACCAAATGAATGGTCCAAAAATTACTTGGGATAAACTGTAGTTATATTAAGTTACAATAAATTTATGGACACCTGCTCCTTCTCCTGAAGTTCTTCACAAAAGTGAGGTAGAGAGCAAAGGATCCATTATTTTTTTGATCTACCAATATCTCTGAGATTTTGGCACTAAAACTTGCCTGCTGATTACTGTGAGTTTCATCAGTGCCGAGTCGACTGCAATTAGAAGCTCTCAGAATGGCATTTTCCTGATTAGAGTGCACCGCAGCTTGATCAAGACTCTTACTCTCTCACTTGTGGGGCTTATGTCAAAATTGACCTCTGTAATGACATGGGAAATTGGACTCGAACGTGTTCATGACAGTTGACCTTGTGTTTGGAAAAATGTTATGTCAACATACAAAATGATTCTGATATTGTTTTTCTAACTTCATAGGTTTGTGTAATTACAAATAAATAGTCTATATATATATATATATATATATATATATAGAAACACACACACAAAAGTTATTTGAGGCACTTGATGAATGAAAAGTCCAATGTTTTGTCAACATGCTAAAAATGTTAATTAAAACATTTGTGATTGCCTTTGGTAGTCTACACTATTTCTGCATGGTTTAATTTGTTATTGTATATAAAATAAGTGACAGTATTAATATGAAAAGTGACGTCTAAGTTTTGAACACTAGTCTATGTTTACTCACTCTAGGACAGTTTACATGATTTTTTAGCACGCAGTGAATATCTTACTACTAGAAACTTAAATATTTAATGGTTGATTTATTAATAATGAAAATTCTCAGATAAGTTCAAACATGTAGCCCAGTCATAACACACATTTTGAAGGCCCTTAATCTGGTAAGATAAATTATTCATTCAAGGCAGTCTTGATATCGGGCTGACTCTGCTGGCTAGTCACAACATATTCCGAAACAAGGCCATAGTCTGGTTTGGAGTGAAGGACGGCGAATTATGAAATTCATCCTTGTCTTTGCAGTGAGAATTATTTTCCCTGTATTGACTGTAATAAGTTCTTTATGACTAGGAAGTTTGTACTAACCAGTTGCCTTCAGCTCTTTTTTAAAGCTGATAAAATCTATTTGTTCATTAGAAGACCGCTGAAATTGCATTTGATCTTTCATTAGACCTTCAACGATGCTTATCAATGTTAATATCACTCCGCTAGAGACGGTACAGACACTCTTTCATCTTAAGAGACGCATTACAGTTTGACAGAGTAGAATCATCTCCCCAGGTGAAAGGAGCTAATCTGTCAGTTAAGCATGGCCAGTTTGGCAGGTCAAAGCAGAAAAGATTAACCTGTGGAGTTCCCATTAGCAGAATTAGATCAGCATGGTTTAGCACTTATGAACGAATTGAAACACCCTCAGAGAGGTTGGGGCTATATTCCACAGGCCAGTTTGAATTCTGAAACTCTTCTGCAGCCCACCTAGACCTTAAATCAAAACTCTGATCAACACACATCCATTCTGTCAATTACAATTCCTCACCAATCATGAGACATAAGGATAAAAAACAGGTAAGATAAATGAAGAAGAAAATGTAATCATTGGCTTTGTTTTTTTTTTTTGTTCTGATTATGTGACGTGCTGTGAACGCACTGACTCTTTCCAAGCCATTTATGTGTAAGGATGGCTCAGCGCATAGCAGCATTCACAGGCTGATTATTTTTCATTAAACAGCAACATAAAGTGACACATCTTTTTTTTTTTATAACTGACCTGAGCTTTAGTGTCTTGAAGTCGTTTATGAGTCTGCTGTGTGTTTTGCTCCATGTTTTTTCTCCGCGTATTTTTTTGCTTTTTGTCCTATTCCGGCCTCCTTACCCATGACGTCACAGACTCTCTCCAGCACACATTTTAAAGGGGACTTGACCATCCTCTCTCTCTCCTTATATATTGCATAGGCGTCACGACCACTAAAATCATTTTTTTAAATGATCAGTACTCCGCCCCTGGTCAACCGATCAAAAACATATATACAAGTGCACTGCAGGGAATCTTAATGGCCGTTTTGACGTTGGAACCATGCTCATATTTCAAAAATTGTTAGGCATGATCTTACAACGAGTACACCTAGTGACAACCATAGAAAATATTGGGTGGGAATCTAGACTTAGTATGGGAACAAACTAGGTAACCAAGGATGTAGGTAACCATGTCTACCAGGTTAGACATGGTAGAGTCTCTGTACCAGAGACCAGCAAGAAAGGATTTCCTTGTACCTTAGCTTAGAAGTTCTTCATTAGAATTTCATGCTGTTACCATATAAAAACACTTTACATAATTGTGAATGATCATCCTTTAAGCCCTTTTGGTAACCTCTCTAAAGCAGACCTTGACCCAATGCCAAGAACACTTCTCCAAACAGTCACACTGGGCTTGTCTATTACCATCATACACCATGCGCATTTGTCTCCTAGGACCAGAAACTTAATTTTTCATATCTTATAGTGTATAGCACCAGATACTGCACAATATCAAAAGAATACGACCTTTCCTGACCAGCAGAGGCTGATCCACTTCTCTTTAGTCATTTACAGACTTGACTATTGTATTTTTCTCCTTGGAGGTCATTCCTCATGTGATTTCTTCAATACAAAGAGTTCAAAATGTTGTGACTTGTCTTTACCCACCTGAAGACTATCATGTAACACCTATGTTGAGATCACTCATTGTTTTTCAGTAATCCTCTGTGCTGAATGTCTATGTTTATTATATTTACATTGAATATGTGTATTTTTATATTTTTTACTTCTTCTGTAAAATTACCATCTTGAACAGTGGAAAGATGTTCGCTAAAGTGACAAATCTTGCTTCATCTGGCAGTTGTCATGTCAGGTACACTGGAAGGACACAACTGCAGGAGTCAGCTTTAGTTTCTCAGAACAGGTTTAATGAACTCAACAGAAGGGTGAGCTCTCTGAGCTCCAAACACAAACACTAGAGTCAATACAAGTACAAGGTGGTTCCAGGAGGACCTTCACTCCTGCGAAAGAACCCAAGCCCGAGGGAGAGAAGGCTCGGTCTTGATACCGAGCTACAGGTTTAGTGGCCTTCTTGGCCAGTCGAAAAGTTCCACTGTTTTCACCGCAGTGGATACAGTTGCACACCTCACGCCTGCAGAGACAGATGGAGGTAAACACAAAGGAACAGTCACTGGTACAGATAAGAGTCCTGTGGAGCCTCTAACCACTACAAATGTGGCTGAGTAGAATGGAGCTCCCCCAACTGCCACTTGGAGAGCCGTCCACGGTGTAGAGCTCAAAGGGATCTCCCACACGAGTCCAGAGGCTGTTACAAAGACACAGGCATAGGTGAAATACTTCACAAAGTTTCATTCAAACCCGAGTCAAACACTGGTAGAGCTTAGTGACCACACGCCGTTCCTCCGGACCGGCTGCGCTTTTAAACCCAGACACACACAGAGACAACCAATCACACCACGCAAACAATCATCCAGTAAACAAGATCCACTTAACTGAAACGAAACACACATGGACATGTCATCAGGCGCCTAGCAACCCAGCTAATGTGCTCAGTGCTAACACCTGGGTTGCCTAGCCTCCCGATGACCAAGCACGCAACAACACATGACTTCATCACTCTGCGTCCAGGGCTGCACGTAGTCAAAACTCGGGGGATGGGCTCCGTAAGGCCGTCTGATTTACTAATCTGGGTTTGAATTTCATGAGAACACTACTAGAATTCATAGCGCCAACAGTAAAGTTTGGTGGAGGAGGGATAATGGTCTGGAACAGTAATTTGGAACTCCACGGAGTCGTGACCTCAACAACACTAAACTGGAACCTCGACTGCAAGACAGGTCTTCTTGTCCAACATCAGTGCCTAACCTCACAAATGTTGAATTGGCAAAGACTCCCACACACTCCACAGTCTTTCCAAGACAAGGGGAGCTCCATGTTGCTGTTCATGGTTTTGATAAAGGATGTTTAATAAGGATGTCTCATTCAGGTCTTATGGTCAAGTGTTCACATACTTTTGGCCATATACATATAAAACATATACACACACACACACACACACACAGTAATATATGTAAAAGTGTGTGTGTGTGTGTGTGTGTGTGTGTGTGTGTGTGTGTGTGTGTGTGTGTGTGTGTGTGTGTGTGTGT
>JBBPCZ010107652.1:0-10769 GCA_037974445.1 Brycinus macrolepidotus
TCTCTCTCTCTCTCTCTCTCTCTCTCTCTCTCTCTCTCTCTCTCTCTCTCTCTCTCTGTCTCTCTTTCTCTCTCTCTTTCTCTCTCTCTCTCTCTCTCTCTCTCTCTCTCTCTCTCTCTCTCTCTCTCTCTCTCAATGGTCACCCCATCTCTCATCACCTGTCTTTGTCATGTGTGTGGGCCACAGGTGCAGATGCAGGCAGTCTTACCCTCATTATTTATGGCTTTAGCTTTAGGTGCGGAAATCTATCTGTGAATCTGTCCCATCTGTCCCGCCGCACTCACTTTCTCCCCTCTGTCTACCTATTTGTCACACTTTC
This sequence comes from Brycinus macrolepidotus, assembly GCA_037974445.1. NCBI lineage: Eukaryota > Metazoa > Chordata > Actinopteri > Characiformes > Alestidae > Brycinus > Brycinus macrolepidotus. The sequence continues at coordinate 320 of JBBPCZ010107652.1, forward strand.
TCATATTGTCATTGTTTTTTTCTGACCTTTGTGTGTTTGCTCCTTTGATCTTGTTGAGTTTTCCTTTGCTCTCGTTCAGTTCAGTTTTGCTCTAAGAAGATGTATTAATCTTTAGTTATGAGGATGCATAGTACACAGATTCATTTTGCCATGGACATATGTGTATATGATTGCCTGCATGTGTGTGCTTGGGTGTCACAGATTTTGAGTGTGTCCCCTGAGCATCCTGCAGTGGTTCTGTTGCTGAGGCAGGTTCAGTGTGAACGCCTCCTGCTGTCTGATCCTGGTAAATGTATACCAGCAACAGTGCTGGATCAACTCAGTGCTGCTGTCATGGCCAACCCCACCTCAGTGTCTGCCTGGCACGTGAGTACTGCATCACATTTTGATTTATTTGAGAACAAAACTTTAATTTGCAAGTTTCTTGTGCAGTACTTTTCATCAACATGAAGTTTTTAAGAAATTGAGATATATTTGATAGTTGTTGGTGTTAAGTACGAATTCTTATTAGATCTCCCAAGACTCCCAGATGTCGAGTTTAAAAACCCATGTACATTTATTTTTTTATCATTTTCTTTAATGTGTATGTTTCTTTATTCACTCTCTCTCTCTCCTTATCTCTTTCTCAGTGGCTGGCAGAGGTGTACCACTCACAAGGTTTACTGGCCCAGGCCTCAGTGGCCCTCAAGCAGAGCCTCCAGCTGGCCTCTCAGCTAGGCCACCACAGCGGAAAGATTGGAAGCCTTCTCCGGCTCGCTCTGCTTGCTCTCGCTCCGTGCATGGTTGGTATATGGGCCTTGGCTGACTTTTGGACTGACTTATGCCAGTAATCTTCTATTTATTCTATATTTTTAAACTTTAAACATAATTTTTGAATTAAGTAGGTTTTCACTGAATAAGTTTGAGATAAGAAGACACAAACAGCTCTCACACAGACTGTTGTGTCAAGGAATGTTTCATGGAAAAAACTGAAAGTGTATTTTGTTTTTGCTGGACTGTGCAGCACTGCATTGCAATATTTTTGATGCCCAGCTGTAGAGAAGTTTAAACACAGATGAGAGACAAACATCGAGCAAACACCCTGTGTTGTCTCCTAGAATTAGACACTGGAGTGAGGGAAAAGCAGCGAGTTGGATTAGTGTTGCTGACAGTAAAGCAATGGAAAAGTAAATAGCTCAGGCTGACAGGAGGATCAGAAGGGCTTTCGTCCCCACACGCCTCAGACACACAGGGGATGGAGGGATGGGTCCTGCTGTCAGCAGAAGTGTTAAAAGCACCTTTCACTCACATTCAAGTAGAGACACTCTGAGGGGGAAAAGACAAGAAGAGGGTGACCCCTCAAAGCTTTACTCAAGCGTGGGTATGATCTTACTTTAAATTACCCTAATTATCCAAAAGGCATTTTATGAAATGATTGCATTTTAATTTAATATTTGCCAGAGTATACAAACAAAACAGGTGGTTTTATGTTTTAATATTCTGTATATGTTACAAAAAATGTGAGTGGATTTTTTCAAAATTAGCTGGACTAAAGATGAAAACAGATTGATAAAACTTAGTTTTTAGTTTTATCAAAAAAAAAAGTTTTGTCAGAAAAGTTTGAATACTAATTCCTATATTTCACACAGTGAAACCTAGTCTAGGATTTCAGTTTGGTCTTTAAGGACTAAAAAAATGCAATTCCATGTTCAGTTTGGTTAACTGCTTTCAGTATTTAATAGTAAATTGACTGAATTTCAGTGCCAAAATATTCAACATTTATAACTTTCACATCTCTGTTTTCCAAAAGATGTTTTTTGAGTTCTCATAAAGGAAAAATCCCAGTGTTTTTCACAAGATGTTAACAAATGTGAGCTCAGCATCTATGTAGGGTGTAGAAGGGCACAAGATTATTTTAGACATTATGCCCTCCAGTCTTACAGACCAACATTTGACCTCATTTTCCCCTCACTGTTCTTTGCCTCTCTCTGTCTTTCACAGTCTTTATTCTCACAGTGTGGTAATTATCCCTGCTCTGTCCACTGAATTACTCTTTTCGTTTTAAGCTGACTCCAGCATTCCCTCCTAAATTAAATTGTGCCCCGTGAATATCTTCTCATTTCAGCTCTATCTCTTGATTAAAATATGCAGAACCTTTTCATATCCTGCTTTCATTTATTTTGATTGTGGTTGTAATTGCATCTAAACATGCCAAAAAAGGGTTCCTGCTTGCGTATATTCAGTTAATTTATAAAGGTAAGTGACACATGTAGGGGCTTTGTAAACAATTAGAGTTGCTATTGGGGGATTTTGATGTCACAATAGGTATTTTCCTCATTTACGATGTAAAATTATCATATGAATTTTGAAAATAGTAGCTTGTTTGAAAATACCTTTGTAGAAGGAACCACGGTTGTGGGATTGTATAATGCACATAAGGGGAATATATATGGAGATTACTTTCTTAAATCTTGTCAAGGGACATAAAACTGCTAAAATCAGATTAATTCAACAGTAAATTAAAATATTAAGAAAATGTTATTGAGATGCATGTTCTGTGCAGACTGTAGTGACTAAGCTTGTCGTGTGTGTGTGTGTGTTTGTGCATGTGTGTCTCCAGGCTGGTGTTGGAGGAAGTGAGTGGAAGGACCTTGTGCGGGATGCCTGCTCTGAAGTTCTGAAGCTGGGCCCCTCACCTCCAGCCTTGCTCTTTCAGGCTCTGCTTCAGTATTCCATCAAGATGGGTGCCAGGTAGGCTGAAGAGGAGAGTAGTGAAGGTTGTGGGCAGCTGTGTTAAAGGGGTGATCTGGGGTTTTCCTTTCCTATCTGCCACATTTGTATTATACCAGCACCTACTACGGACAATCACTTTGACATGTTCTCTTGCACTTAAAAAAAAAAAGTATTCAGAAATGACTCTATACACATTCATTATAGAAGCCACTAGGCAAATGCCTAATTCCATGAATAAACATTTGAAATACATGCTTATGTGACACCATTAACAACCATGACACATTATCAGTATAGGTCCAGTAATGAGAGAGGCATGAGAGAATGTCTTTTCAGTGGTCTTTGTTAAACCACTACACTGGTAACAAATGAGCACAGTTTTCTTTTTTTGAAACATAGTTCCATCTCTGAAAAACACATATATTTAGATTTACTTTTTATAAAATAGTGCCTTGAATTCTTCCAAATATTCCTGGAACCGTTCTACAAAAATATGTTTCACATAATGTTACTAATGTTATTCAGCAATGTCACAGTGTGTTCTGTGTCAGTTTTTTTTTTTTTTCTTGCCCGGTTTCAAGTACAGGCATATGCGTTGAAAATGTCTGTATTGGCCGTACACTACAGATTCGGCATGTAGAGTTTTGGTTGAAAAATGTTGGAGTTTTCCTTTTAGCACATGAATCTCTTTTAACACACACAAGCAGCATTATGATACACATCAGTACTCTAAGGCTTCTTCTCAATAAGCTCACTTTACCCTCTTGGCATTTTGACCAGAGCAGCAATTTAGCAAGCTAGTGGAAGCTTTGCTGTCTGCTGTGGCTGCCATAAATATTGACTTTGGGTATTGGTCGACTCTCAGCTTCTCTTTTATTTATCATTATATGACTGTCCGTTCGACCCTCAAGGGAAACAAGGCGTCTGTTGGAGAAGATTGTTTATGGCCCATGTTTGGAAGAAGCCAAAACGGTTGCATCAGTGGCCCGCTGGTACCTGCTGCGCCACCTACACGCCAAAGATGACCTGCAGCTGATGGATGTAAGCACACACACACTTACATTGATATCACACACCAGATAACTGAGATTGTGCATTTCTGAGGAGAAGAACAAGTTAAAATGCAGGACCTATTATTCACTTATTAATCTAAGACAAATTACTACGAACACCAATATGTATGTTTTATTAATTCTCAGAAATTGCAGTTTCAGTAACAAAAGTGTGCTGAAAATCACAAGTGGACAAATTCTGTCCACTGCAGATTCGAAACTTCCAATCAATACATTTATGTTTGTAAGTAGGAGAGGAAAAACAATTCCTTATCTGAATTTGAGAAAAAGTAACTGTTGTGTGCAAGATCTTGTTTTGTGGAAGGTTTTTTGAGTGGTTAAAAGTGCTAGGAGGACCTGATGGTTTTTCACTATATTTTCTGCCCTATTTTTGTCATTTCTTGTATTCAGGACAATGGTAAACAGTCAGAAGTGCTCAAACCTGTTTGTTCAAAATGTAAATTGAATCTAAATGTAATTTATTGAGCAATTACATTTTTACGTCACATCACCGTGTAGTCAAGTAATTACATTTGAATAGTATTGCAAAATAAAAGTGAATAACAAAAAGAAAGTGGTAACTCTTGGCTTCCATCATAAGTGGTATGATAGTTACAGTGTTGCTGTGTTTAAAATGACTCCTTAGTTTTAATTTTAGTTTTGTTTCCTGGTTGTAGACCCTGCTGTTGGAGGCTGAAGCAGCAGGAGACTTGAGGCTGTTGGAGTTCCACAAACGCCTCTACCCCTGAGCACCAGTGCCTCACAAACTCATCCACTCAGGTCCATCATCAATCTGCCAAGCAAAAGCCAATACCACCAATACATTCCCAGTCCTGCCTCTTCTGCTTTACAAAGTCTTACTTTTTGCAGTCCGGCCAAGCATGTTTATGGATTAAGTCATCGTGCCTCAGTCTTCATAAAGTACTTTTATCGAACTGAGCATGTTTGAGTGGACAAAATGATCATGTATTGTCAATTAATTACAATTAGTGCTTTTAAAGGTATGCAGTGTATTCATATTGGATTGCTTTGCAGTTTAATTTGGGTTCAGTGCCTTCCCGAAATATTAATTTGACCTTCACAATTATGAGAGCCAAAGGGTCTAGCCTGCTTAATTTCTGAAACTGTAAATTAAAAGCTGAAATGAGCAAAGCTGACATCAGGCACTAACTGCTATTAGCAAATCCTAAAGCACCTCTGGATTTTGGCACAACATTGGGGAAAAAAAGGCAAAATGCTGCTTGTGATATCGCATGGGAAGTCAGTACAGTGACTAGGCTTGTTTTGATTAAAACGGCCTTTGAACACAACAAAAAGGTTTGTGTTCTTTTATTGTCTACATGTCGTTAATGAAAAAATAGCACACTGGTGAAATGAAACATGAAGGATGTTTCCTCTCATACTGCAGCAAATACTGAAATGTGTATCATGTTGGTTTCTACCAGGAATTCATGCGCCTCTCCTCTGAACGCCGCACATTTGTCATTTCTGTTCTTTTTAAGAGCTTAATGGATAGGTGGATGGAGGCATAGATGTTCTAGCATCTTCAAAGTTGCTTAAGGATCTAACACACAACCTTTGAAATCATGAGCACTTCTAACACCTAATACGTGGGCCCGTGGATTAATTCTGTTGATAAACAAACTTACTGATTTGTTTTCAGTTACAGTGGGCTGTTTACTTTTTGACAAATAAACCAACTGAGAAAATGAATGAAAACTGCGACTGGGCTAATTTGCTTGTTTACTCTGGAAAGTCTAGTGGAAAATGCTTCGGTAGCTTTACCATTATATTCAAGGGAACTCCGACTATCTGTGCAGTTTTCTATAATCCAGAATGTATAATCCAGTAATACATTAAATGCATTAGCTGGAGCAATATACCCTGATTGCCACAACAAACTGCTTTGATTAAAGTTAAATGCTGCATAAGAAGGATCATCATCTGAATGACCTCATGGACTCTATCTAGTTCTGTTTGGAGAAGAAGTGAGACACTTGTTTAATTACTTTGTACTGATCGTATGCCCCTATTCTGATTTCATAACGGGTCACAGTGAAGACTACAGAGAGTAATTGATTACAACAGAATATTCTGGGACAGTGTATTTAAAGTACCACCTTATCTATTATCGCATCAAACTAACATACGATTAAACTCATTCTTAATCATATGTTAATATAGTGCAGTGATATCAGTGGTGACCTTGCTCCTATAGATTTCTTTCTTTAATACACTTAATTTCCCTGAAAATAATTGCGGAATGACAGTGCTGGTACAAAAAGGCTTTGTTCTTCATAGTATCCTTTGCCACCTCTTGGTTCCTTTTAACTCAGGCGTCTGGCAGTGCTGCCATTTTCCTCCGAATCTGTCTGATGTCTTTCTGCAGTTCTCCTTTGTCTAGTTTGGCCTTGACGTCACCGATGTCCCTCAGGGAACCGATTGCATCCAGGGCCGACTGGAACCCTGTCCATCAGGAGTTGACAGACACATATAAAAAAAACTTTGAGAGTGGTCTACAAACACTTGCAGGCCTTCTGTGATTGAATGTTGAGTGTGTTGCGAGTCTCATCTATAATGCATAGCCTCCCTCCTACTACTTTAGAACAAAGTGAGATGTTGAATGAGAGCCTCTAGCCTGTGTCGTGGGGTACAGGCTGAATGCTGATTTGTCAGGTTTTCTGTTGCTGGTTGTATTTACTGAGTTGACCTAATGTCTCATGTCAAGCGCTTGGAGTCTCTCTGGGAAAGGATAGCACTTTGGGAGGAAATGAGTTGGAAATTGGACGTGGATCGATGTCCAGAGACCTGAAACAACTGCTTTTTGAAGACAGAGTACTAGTTGGAAAGCTACACTATATACCTAGGAATTTGTGGACACCTACTTAGCATTCTTCCATCAACAGTATTAATAGGGAGTTACCCCACCTTTTACTGCCAAAACAGCCTGTAGTTTTTTAGATAAGGTTTTATATTAGATGTTGAAAGTGCTATGAGGACTTGATTGCATTTAGCATCAACAGCATTAGTGAGGTCAGGTAATGATGGATCTCTGGATCAGAAACACTCATTCCTAAGGCACTGGATGGTGCTCCGTAACTCAAGAGAACATAGTTCCACTACTCCACAGCTCAGTACTAGGGGGCTTTATATTCCCATAACCACTGGTAGGCATGGTGACGTCGGGCTCATGTGCAGCTGCTCCAGAGCATCCCATTCTGCTGTCAATGCTTTTCTCTGCAGACATCTGTGCTGTAGATGTATGTTCTTTAAAGTAGCTTAAGTCACTAATTAGTAGGTACATCGGGATATAAAGTAAAGGATGTGTTGGGACATTTAGTGAATGCTTGAAATGTTCATAAAATATGACAACTGCGTTTTAATTTCATATAGAATGGATACATTTATTTACAATCACGAGAAATATACAAACCACATAGAACTCTGAATTTGTGCACACAGAAAGCGATACAACTCGACTTGCAGGAATAAATAATGCATTAGGCTATACTACTGCCAAAGAAATCAACTACTTACGTGTTTGACTAGGAGCCAGTTTTCCAGACCAAGACAAAGTCTAAGCTGAAAAGATTTTCCAATAATCAATCACCATTTACACTGACATTTTGTCTGGGGAACCTAGTCATGGATAATTGGTGTTTGTGTGCCTGTTTTTTTACAGTCCCATAAGCTGTTATTTAAATGGAAATATGTAACAGTGTCTGATGTTTCAGCTTTTTTAGACTTTGGCCTCTTGTCTTGTGGAGCTGATGGTCTGAAAAATTGTTCATGACCACAACTGGTAAGCAGATACACAAACTCCTTTAAACTGAAGACCTAAGACACTCTGTTGCATTCACTTACATTTCCACAACATCTCTAAATAACATTTAGCAAGACTCTCTCAAACCCCCATATCCTTAATATCTTCCATATTTGTACCATTTGTGGGGAAAAAATGTGTTTTTATTGTGTCGTTTGCTTGAATAGCCTCAGTCTTGAATCCTGAGAATGTAATTGACTGGTACACTCACCTGCCTGATACTCGGTCCTCATCTGCTCCAATTCATCTCGGAAGCTCTTCTCCAGGTTATTGATCCTGTTGGTAAGTTTGCTCTCCGATCGTTTGATCAGATCTGTGGAACGCCCCTTTTCCAGCTGCTTCTCCACACGCTCCACATGGGCAGAAAGGAGATCCACCTGTGCTTTCAGCTTTGCTTCCACATCCTCCTACACAGACACAAATGATGTACTGGTGTGTACAGCAGTTTCACACATGCAGTGCATCTAATGATCTAACATTATGTATTCACATGAACTTGCAGTGCAGTCATATGCTTTTTTTTTCTCATAGGAGGTCACCTCTGTTTTGCTGGTTTCATTTTTGCTGTGTTGAATTATGACCTAAGCTCCCAAACAAGCTCAAATGCATACTTATAATTAATCCAATTAGGCATTTTAACAGAGACCCTGAACATGAACACAGCCCCCACCCCACCCCCCACACACACACACACACAGTTTACCACTCTGTCCTGGAGCAATATGTGCAGCTGCCGGCTGCCCTCTGTGTGTGTTTGGGCCATGTTGCTCAGCTCTTGCTCGGTCCACTTCCGGAGCCTGACTGCATCTTCCCCCAGCTCCTTCAGCCCACTGGACGTCCTGCACAGCCATCAGAGGATCACTCAGTGTAAATTGCCTTTTTACTGTTACACTATTCCTCAGCCCACTGGACATCCTGCATACTCAGCACAGCATATTTCACAGTTATGCTGAATTAGAAAATGCTTTTGTTATACTGAATTAGAAAATGTTTTTATTCAATATTATAAATGCACTTGCTGCTTGAAATGTCACACCATTGACTACATGGTATGCATTTAAATCAGCACATTTAACGACTACATGAACTGTCTCAGTGATTCTCCTATGTTGTTGCTAGTTGGCTGAATGCTGCACTCTGATCGTTAGCAATTCTTGCTATCTGATTGGCTAGTTGAACCTCCCAATATGATTTGCTGGAAAAATACAGGGTTTTTTTTGGGCTCATTGAATCTTGTAATCTGACCGGCTAGCTGAATGTTGCACTCTGGTTAGTTAAATCCTGCTATCTTATTGGCTAGCTGTATCTTCCAATCTGTTTGACTAACTGAATTCTGCGCTCTGATTGGCCTATTTAACTGCGTAATCTACTTTTGCAGATAAATGGTGCCGCCTGATTGCTTAGTATTTAGTGTCCTTAACCAGAATTCTTGGTCATGGTTACAGAGGCTCCTGCAGGGAATGCACACACACACTGACCTCATTGCTATGACAATTTTGTGTAGCAATCCATATATATTTATGTTTATATTTATGTATATATTTATTTATGTTATGTTGGAGAACCTGGAGAAACATAATACATGGAGAAAACTCAAATAGACAATACAGGAATTCACTCCAGCAGGCTCAGGTCTCAAACCCACAACAATTGCAATTGAGACTCAAATATACTACTACACCACTCTGGTGCTGGCAAGTACCCGTCACTGCAGGACAAGTGTAGGGGGTGGACTGGGATCCAAATCCACCCTTTCTGTCACACTTCATTTGGTTCAAAGATAACTTTTATTGGCTATTTCAAAACTGGAATATAATTATCCAATATTGTATATTAAACAATATTTAAGTCATAAAGTCAAGGTAAATAATGGTATTAAGAAGTTGCATACATATTTATCCAGGGCAGTCCAGCCCCCTAATATGTATCCATGGTACCAGGAGTGAGCCCACAGAATGCCCTGCACAGCCACCGCAGCCCTATTAGTGAGACTGTACTTTAACTTTAGTATTTTTATTTTTGTTGCCAAGTAGAGAGAGCCATAAACATTTGTAAACACATAAACACATAAAAACACTTAAACACATAAAAATGTTAATGATGATACTATCTGCGTAAGTGGTGGAGTTGTGGGTTTTTCTTGAAAGCACAATTTCTCCTTTTATGTGTTTGTTTTCCCCTCAGTGCATATGGCTTTTTGGAAAATTACCATTGAACTCTCCAGAGTCACTTTTCTTGTGCAGCCGTGCTAACATGCCCTTTAAAGTGCCTTTTTATTTAATGGGATTTTGCTAAAACTCCACTCTTGTCTGAACCTGGCAGCTTTCAGTTTAGACTCTCTCTGTTAGAGGAGAACAGCCGTATAGGTAGGAGATGCAGGGCAAACTCAGGAGGCACTGATCCGGAGTTTGGTCTCCTTGGTCGTGCGGCTCAGCTCACTGCACACAATCTGGTCCTGACACCATTTATAACCATATCAGATGAGTCATACACCCCCAAGGGAGCCATTTGTACCAAAACAGAGCCGCATAAGCCCCCCGTGTTCTTCCTCCCTACTGAAGTAAATAGTCCTGACAGGCAGACTTGACTGAGCTGGCCTACGATTGAACCTCTGGGGAGGGATTGCTATAGCAGATGCTCAGACTGCCTCTAATGTCCTCTTCAAGTGTTTAGAGAGATAAACTCGCAAAAAATGTAATTTACGCAGTTTTCCCCTCACACATTTGGTATTCAAAATTTGCTTGTGTAGGTTTGCACCAGAGCTTCAAAGCTAACTAAGATAAGAGAGATAAGATAAGATAATCCTTTATTAGTCCCACAAGTGGGAAATTGCTTTGTCACGGCAGAAAGTGGACAGTACAAA
>JBBPCZ010107663.1:0-10769 GCA_037974445.1 Brycinus macrolepidotus
CCACCTATCCCCACACTCACACACAGACACACCTTCTACCTATCCCCACACTCACATACAACCCTTCCACCTATCCCCACACTCACACACAACCCTTCCACCTATCCCCACACTAACACACAGACACACCTTCCACCTATCCCCACACTCACACACACACCTTCCACCTATCCCCACACTAACACACAGACACACCTTCCACCTATCCCCACACTCACACACACACCTTCCGCCTATCCACACACTCACACACACACCCCTTCCGCCTGCCGCCACACTCACACACACACCCCTTCCGCCTGCCGCCACACTCACACACTTGTGACTGGGCTTCTCACATGTTTTTCCTTTTGTTTTTGCAATTAGAAATGAAAATATATTTCATGATTTTGACTTTTATACGACACCATTTTTAAAAAGCAATGCCATTCTAAAAGTTCCAAAAACTGTGACATTTTTTAAAAAGTTTGAGATCTCTGATTTTAAAGGACATACGGTCATGAAACAAAGCTTCCTGTGACATCTGAAACCTCAACTGTAGACCCGAAGACACAGAACCTCCAAGTGAGAAAGTACTTTTGCATAAGACAATGTTTTGCTCCGGGCGCTGAGATTTAAATGTAAAATCGCTGCTTTTGTGCACGCAAAGTCAAACAAAGCAGCCTGATGTAAAATGTTCTGTTCTGAAGATGCTTGCCAAGTCAGAATAGTTCACAGTGGTGGTGGTGAACAGACCCAGATGTCTGACGGGTCACTGCCTCTAAAAGCTCACTCATAGAAAGGTAATACATGAAATAGCTATGAATACACTGCCTGACGCCTGGAACATTGTTCTGAGGGATTTTTGAGAAGACTTTGTTTTAAAAATCTATTCGTGGTGGAGAATTTATTATTATTAAATGTTTAAATTTTGTTATTAAATTGTTCCTCACAAATTATATTACCAGTTTTTATTCTCAGACAGTTCATCACACTTAACAAGGTGTCCGGACACTAAATAAATAAATAAATAAATAAAGTAATTAATTAATTAAAAAAAAAAAAAAAAAAAAGGAAAGTTGGGTGCAGCCAAAAGAATGTAGGACATCACAATAGGGATCATTGATCCACACTAAAAATTGTTTGAAATCATTATTTAAAGGGTAAATTTGTTTGAACAGAATTTTGGACACCTGATAATTTGTGTATTGCACATTATTTTATATTATAATTCATTTATCCAATAAACTAATAAAGGCTATTATTAACCCTCAGGCTTTATTCGGCACACTGGGGGATAGAGGGGTGGCTCAGGTCAGTTTCTGAAAGAATTTTGTCAGGTTCTGACTGATTTGGAACAAAATGTTCCAGTTAAAGCTCATTTCCGTAATCATTTCCCTACTTTATTTCAATGTTCTTTTTCATCCGGAAAAAAGGAGGGGCTAATTCGCCACTGATAATAATGTATCTCTTCTCCGGCAATCAAATATAAAGGTGGTACTGACTGCACTTTTGACAGAACTCCACTTCTTTCAATGAGGAATAACACAAAATGGCATTAGTTCTTGATATCCGTGGCTTCTGAGGGCTAACGTTGGGACGGGACGCCTCCAAAAGCCTTCTGGGAAGGTTACGTGCCCCAGTCCACAGCAATGTCATGTGAAGTCCCGTGAGTCGAACCAGAAAACCAGGCTGCTGTCCCTTTAAAGGAGAAACATACACGTCTTTCAGCCGCACTCAAAAGTGACATGACATGCGTAAAGTGGGCCGCAGTCAGAGTGGCATTTTCGCACTGGATTAATATATTTGACATTTGACGAAGAGTGCGGGGATATTTTAAGAGAGAACAATAAAGTGCCTCTAAAAATAGCGTGCTCACATCAGCAATGATGATTCATCTAATCAAAGCTTTCTCTCTCTCTCTCTCTCTCTCTTTCTATCTGTCTCTCGCTCTTCTCCATTCCTCTCTTATATAAAAGCTGTATGTAGGCCTGCATTCATAAAGCAGCTCACAATATGACTTCTATTCCCGAATGGAGCTACAACCAGCATGAACGGGGACGGAAACTGACCTGAGATCAGCACTCCTACTCCGAACAATGTAGAACAATGTGAGGGGGCTGAATCCACAGAGCTTTGCTTTCATATCCCTCCTACGCCCGCGCTGCTCGGCCTAACCAAGCTAAATTCCGCTAACTGAGCCTCCATTCATCGCGCAGCTCCGAAGGCTTGCCGAGCGGCGGCCGTGGGAGTCAATACCTTTCCTATGTCACCCCTAATTGGACACGTAGCCAGGCTTTCCCTTGGAGACATGTGCCCTTAATCTGCACCTGGAGGGGGGAGGCATTCGCAGAGTCTGACAGAGTGCGTCACCAAACATAACGCTCGACAGCGCACATCAGACGTACACCGAATTTTTAGCATTCGTTAGTAATTCATACCATTTTAAAGCAAAGACCTGGCCCAAAAATCCAAAACGTGCTCAAGGCCGGGAGTTTGCTTCTTTGCTTTGGGCTGGAGCATCAAGGGTGATGTGGTTAAGAAGTAATGGAAGCGTAATGTGGTGCAAAGTAATGTGTTCCAGTAATGTAATTACTTTTTCATGTAATTAGGCACTTCACTGACTTCATAAGGCGGGGGTCAATTGTTTTGCACATCTGGGTTAGAGGGACAGTTTTACCCAAATCCCAAGACGTGCTTGGGGCCAGGAGTTTACTTCTTTGGCTTTGGGCTGGAGCATCAAAGGTACTGTGATTAAGAAGTAAAGGAAGCGAACAGTGTTGGGGTAACATGGTACAAAGCAACGTGCACCAGTAATGTAACTACTTTTTCTTGGAATTAAGTACTTTAACGACTTCAAAAGGAGGGGGGTCAGTTGTTTTGCACATCTGAATTAATGGTAGACATTAATTGGTGCGCTGGCATCAACTTGTTTGAGACGTGACAATAGTCTTTTCTTTTTTAATAACTAAAAGTAATTTTTGTATCGGGGCCCATAAGATCCTAATTACACCACTGATGTTGATTTTGACCATCAACAACCAGTCAAATGTCAATCAACGTATATCTCAAATATGCGTTTGCGAAAAAATATTTTTGTTGTTTCTGACATCCACCTGTGAAAGATCTTCATCTTTAAAACTTCGTCTTTTTCTTCAACATGTGCAGTTTTAGCAGTTGAATTGTTGTCTTAATATAAAGCTAAATAGAACAACTCCTAACCACTAAATGTGTTACTAGCAAATTACTTAGCAGTAAGCTATTTATCTTTAGTAGTAATAGTCCAGCATTTGTGCATATGTATTCTGTAATTTTCTACAGAGTTTTTATTATACTTTATGTTTTACTTGACTTTATATTGTATATTGTTTACTTGACTTTATCTTGTCTCTGTGTCTCTGTGTGTCTGCGCAGTCGTAACATAAGCAATTTCCTTCAGATCAATCAAGTTTTCTGATTCTGATATTGATTCTGATAAACTGTCCAGTCCTGTCCGGTCAGAAAGTCCCAGCTGTTACTGGCCTTGTAGCTCCGGTACAAAACTATAGAAGCAGAACATTTTTTTATCTGAACAAAGTTTTTTTGTGCTGGACATTCAAAAAAGCTTTGGAATTCTTTTCTGGCAAAGTAGGATTTATGGCTTAGCTGGCAAAGTTAAGGCTTAGTTTGAACCCTGCATTTTGTGTGTGGAGATGGATTTTTAAAGGGGTACATCGCCATGGCAACCATGTCTAGCCCACTCAAAGGCAGGCTGAGTTCAGGGTTTCAGATCATAAACAGCTCTTCCACCAATCACAGCCCTCCTCCTGACAGAAGAGGACCCTGCCTGTCAATCAATGGCGACAGAGGTGACAATGTTGATTTTAACTATTATAAATGTTTGATCATTATTTCTCACTTTTTTCATTCAACTCCTCCTTAGGTGTCACATGACTGGCGGTTTGCCAAAAACGTTACACTTTCATGTGCTTTTTCAAATTTTAATCCTAGCTGACGTATCGAAACCCAGGTTAAGTACTGTTTTTGACCACTGTGTTTCTTAGATTTTGTGAAGCTGAGTCAGAAACCCTCTCTGAGTTGAACAGGCCTCTGGACTCCCACTGAAATGCTGAAAACAAGCAAAAGAAGTCGAAATAAAAAAAGAAAGCAAAAAAAAAAGCCAATAAAGAGCTCAGGTTTTTGATAACAGTCCTGTTTTAAGAAAGAGAAATGTCCCGGGCGGTGCTACAGATTCCGCTGGTCTAATGGTTTAAAAGCAGCGATCCAAACTCGAAGTAAAATAAACGGCTGCACAAGTATGCCCTGTTTAAATATTTAGTTTGGGGAGACTGCTTTAGCCTTAGTGCCTTCCCTCACAGCCTGGACTGAGATAGGACTCACCGGCCTGTGTGTGGGTGTGTGTGCTTTAGTGTGTGTGTGGCAAGGTCTTCAGTTCTGTGTGAGGACCAAGTGCCTTCAAGATGAACAGAAACTATGGGGATTTTTGGATGGCGCAGTTTTTTAAGTCTTTAATTGAAAAAATAAAGTGACCTTTTGGTTGCTGAGGTTAGGGTTAGGGCCGAGCTAGAACAGCACAGCCACAGTCTTTCAGAAGTCAATGGAAATACCACATAAAATCTGAAACTGGTGTGTCTGTGTGTGTGTGTGTGTGTATGTGTGTGTGTGAGAGAGAGAGAGAGAGAATGAGAGAGAGACAGTTAACTGAAACACCGCTTTCGTTCAGCTAGCCTGTTGCTACTCTGGTAAATGTATTATCAGTAAGGGGTTTTAACCCCAGCCCACAATGAACTACACACACTTCCTGTCAGAGGACAGGCCCGGCCAGGACACACTTCCATCCGGCCATTTACAGGCAGAAATATTACCTTTGGACCGGCCTCCACATACTTCAGTGATTTACAGCAGCAAGCACTGGAAAACTCAGGCAACGCGAGCGGCTACTGGCCACTAGAGCGACTGGACAACCGATTCAAAACAATGAACAGGGCTAAGGAAAAGAAATCTACCACAAATCCCAGAGACCATTTCCAGGAGGGATGAACTGGGATTTAAAAAAATTAGCCCTACATTTGTCCAGACCAGCTCACAGTAGGCTGGAGATCAACCATCCTTGTACTCCAATTTAGTGCACATACAGTGGTCACTATACTTAGACTAGAGGTGGAACGATACCACATTGTCATGTCCGATACCAGTACCGATACTGCAGCCTCAATTATCTGACGATACGATACCAATTGAATACCACCCTGTTATTAAATTGGTATCGTATCGTTTGAATGCGAAAGGGGCCCCCTACTTCCTCTAGAGGGCGCTATGTAAGTTATAAAATTCCAGTTTCTACACCAATTAAGTGAAAGTTATGGAGTTGAATCACCAGTGGCTCTTTGTTAGGCATATTATACCGTATTTGGGTGCAGGAGTCTGTATTTTAAGGGCACTATGTAGGGAGTAGAGAGCCATTTGGGACACAGCCCAGCTGCTCATCTGAGTTACTCATGTCGTCATCTGTGTTTCTCTCTTTACGGTGTGTTTAGTTAAAGGTTCAACATTCACTTTATTGTCATCAACAACAGTGTGCTGTTTACAAGTACGTATTCAGATGAAACAACATTCCTCTGTGATCACAGTGCACATATAACAACAATACACAATAACGACACTGCACAATGACAGTTCCACACAATAACAATACCTGTCGAAAGTGCAGACAGTGGACATTAGACATGAGACAAGACAATATAAACAATAAACAGTCCAACTGCTATTTTTTCGTATGTAGATGTAATACAAAAGATGCTTTTTTGACTGCATATATGTAAACATTTGGCAAGCAAGGCCACACCAGGCAGCAGAGTATTGCATATGAAAAACAGCCTTTTCAACATGTGGAAATTAAAGAGATCGAAGGACATGATCTGTCGTTTGGAGTTTATGATATAATATTGCACATGGAAGGACATTAGCGGCATTTATGTTATCGTTCAGACTTTTTCTGATGTCCAAGCTAGTGATTCGGTCCATATCAGACAGATATCGATACTGAGTATCAGACTGGCACTAATTTAGACAGGACTAAATTGACCTGCAAGCTTGTTAGCAAGCTTTTGTGCCCAAAGATAATCAAATGACCCATTGAGGAGGATGATGACCCATTCTGCCAAACTAGGGAGGGTGACGCTAGTCTCTTGGTCATGGGTGTTTGTGGCTTTGCTGGGGATAAGTCTTGCAATCTCCTGATGATATGGCCAACACTTAGATGGCTGCACAACTTGGGGGCTCAACACGACATATTTTGGGTTAGATTTTGATGAGGAGTATTAGATTGGCACACAACTAATTTAGACAGGACTAAATTGACTCACAAGTTTGTTAGCAAGCTGTAGTATACTTAAGTACCCAAAGATGACCAAATGGCCCAAATGATAGTGATGATGACCCATTCTACTCAACTAGAAAGGGTGAAGCTGGACTTTGGCCATGGATGGTTGTCGCATGGATCATTCTTGCAATCTCCTGATGATTGTCACATCCCATCAGAAAACTAACCCTAGACTCCACCCCACTTCCCCACAACGACCCTTAATGCCTAGATCTTTAATCGCGTGACCCAAAATCTGGACTATTCGGATTCTAGTCTTGGACTCGGTTCTTTGGTATGACGATTTAGAATTGTCTGCCAACTGGACTGCCTTTGGGTTTCGGAACTCTGACAGTATCTGTTTTTTGTAATCTGCTGCTTGACGGAATAAACCTTGTTGCCTATTTGACTCGGTGCTTGGGTCAATGACAATGATATTTTCAACACTTAGATGGCTCCCCATATCATTTTTTAGGTTAGATTTTGGTAGTGAAGGGCTTCAATTCGATCTGTATACTTACACAGGTCTCTCTGTTGCTTGACCAACAGTACGGCCAACAGACAGGACATCCCACCAGGAGTTCCCCGACAGACCAGGCCAACCCAAACTACAGACGATAAGAGCAGGCCTTGAATTGCTCGATATTTCTACCTAATTCGAAACTCATTATGTAATGTGGGTCAACGCCGCTTCAGATGCGGCACTGCATGGAGCTTATCTGCATTACTTTGACACGCTTCCTGCTCGGAATTGAGCGACCGCCTGTGATAACCATCGGAGAACGTGCTTTCAGCTGTGCCGCTGTCAGAAACGAACCGATTTAATTAAAAGGCTTCTAGATGGGAAGAATGAGGAAGAGATATCACACTTTGGCCCACCCGAGGCCTGAGGATAGCATGAAACATGAGGGAGGGAGGCGGAAAATAAAGTAAATAAAAAAGATTAAAGTTCGGCCCGAATTTTCCGCGGCACCGGACAAGAGGCGGGCCTGATAAATGGCCTCCCGAGAAAAAAAGAAAGGGATTACCCCCTGAGACGGAGGAGGAGGAGGTCAGCAGGGGGGAGAGCGAGGAAGGAAGAGACAGATTCATCCATCAAGGGTGGCTCATCTCCTGAAGAAATTAAATTCACTTCAGAAACAATATTCCTTAGCGCTCGCGGTTCAGCCAGCCGCGCCGTCGACAGCTCTCGGGTTATGAATGGCCGCCAGTGGACGCGCTGACATTTCAAAGCGGTTCGGACCCGGCCGACCGGCTAAATTAGGGAATGGATAGAGGTGTCTTTGAGGATACTGATGACATAGTGAGACGTATAACGCCGATGTTGTGAAGATGACCCGGACATTCCTGTAGAATCAGATTTGTCCCATCTTGATTGCTGTCAGTCACAGATATGGTCACTGTTATAAATAAATATATTTATCTTTATTATATACTAGGTTGGTCCTTCAAAATGAAGGAATGAAGGAACTAGAAAATGCTAGTTCTCACCCCCTAATTTTGTTATCTCATATAAGAAAACATGTCAGGTATTTTTGATGAGTTTTCAAGCATGTTTGGAGGTTGACCTATAGTTATAAACTCGAACGTCGAGGACTTTGTCATGAAAGGTTCTACAACATGGGCGACTTGGGCTCTGCACTGGGTCTCTTCGGTTTCCCTTTTTGGTTGATTTAATTGCTTATAAACCTATAATAGGTTAAAGGTAAATATTTAAGCTTCTCACAGCTGTTTTTTTTTTTTACATTAGGCTAGCAAAAGCTAAAAGTAAGTTCAAAGATCAAAAAAAAAGATTTTGCTAGGAATACTTTCTTACAACAGTTCAACAGAATACAGAATACAGTTCAACCTGACATTATAAGGAGTGCTTCAGCTTGGATGCAATACAGAGAAGCCAATCAGAGCAAAGCTTTTTTATGTATTTCAGCCATAAAGACCTAGCAACAAAAACATTCTAAATTCTAAATTCTGAGATAAATTTAAAGCCACCCAAAGCTTGTATTTGAGCAAGAGTCATTGAATCAGGCTGGACTTCAAGCTGGAACTACGTCAAAGGTCAACTTTATTAACACATTATCAACACATTACCTTTAAAAGTCTTAGTTTTAGACCGTTCATGTTGTGTAGAACTGCACTCCTGAGACCTCTTAAGGAACATTACTGTCAGAAACACAGAGGAATCTGATTACAGATCATCCAAGGTACTGCTTATAGCTTTATTAACTCCAACCCTGGTGCAAGTCTAAACCACATCAACTGGACCACCTTAATGAAGAGCAGGACGTGGTTTCAAATCGGTTGCAAGACGTTTTGCTGATGTTTTTGGCTGAAACAATTTAGGTGACTATTGACTTCTACTATTTATGAGCTTCTTAACTCCAGCACTAAATTAAAGAAGCAAAATTTGGACACTTCACCCAACTTGGATCTGGAGTAAGTGGGCATTTTTCCCTGAACTAACATTTAACATGACCTGAACTAATGCAGTAATCCATTTTGATATTAGATGGACTTTAGATACAAGATTCTATTGAACAAGGTCTCGGACACTATTACACGTTCAACGAATCATCTCGGACGTTTGATTTCCATCATTTTCAAGACAGCTGTATGGTAAAAAAAGAAAGAAATCTATACAGACAAATGTAGATACATTTATATCTATAGATATATGCTCAATGTACTCAAACACTCAGTGTCCTCCAAGTGAAGAGACACAGAAGAGGACAGAAGGAAACAGCAATAGAGAGGGAGAGAGGTTCTCATAAGCTCACTGATGGCTGCTGAAAGAAATATGACCTTGTTCTTAATGGTGGGGTACACACTCAGCCAAGCTCCTGCGGTTTGGTCTTGTTTTGACACACAGTAGAAAACATCTTCACTCTTCTCAGCAACGCCTGTCTGGCCTATATGAGGCCTAGTTTCCTGAACTTCGCTCCATTGTCTCTGCCTATTTATCCTGCACCCGCTCCAACCTGGAGAAAACCTGCATTATAGGGCCAGTTGAGGACTGGGTGAGGCAGAGAACACACACACACACACACACACACACACACACACATGCATGCATGCTCACACAAACGCTCAACATATGTGCACACATTCTTGTCTGAAAGCTGTCAATGTCATAATAAAACTTTATATATCATAATATAACTATAAAATATAAAACCGTTTTTAACATTAAATTGTGTTTTTTTCCCCCTTTCGGTCAACTTTATGGTGGTTATGTGCACTGAAAAGGAGCATAATTCATTTTAACAAGCCTCTTCTCAAGCCTCTCAGGCTATAGTTCAACAGGCTGTTTTTTTGGTATTGTGCCATTAAGGCTGATATATGTAAATGAACTCCATTCTACATGGCTGTTCAGTATTGTGTACCGTTTAAAAAGCAGTCAGGGCTGAAACACTCCTTATAACGTCAGTGTGAAAGGGTGGGGCTAATCCGCTGATTGTTGAACAGTGAATTCACCGACACATTCACATCCACCTATTCTCCTGCTTCTTTAACATCCGAACAAAGGAGGGAATGATGGGTTTTGAAATTCAGGAGACACATGCAGGTTCACTGGGTTTAGATAGCAAATGAAATGACTGTATTTGTGTTGCAGACATCGTGAGCCCTGGTTTAATTCATCACCAATGTAAAAAAAAGCAGTCTCGTGGTCAAATAAAGAATAAACTATCCAAATAATAAAAAAAAAAAATGTTTTGGATTTTTTGGAAGGCCACAACGATCCATTTGCTTCCCAACAGCATGAGGTTTATTCATTTTCCCCACTTCTTCCGCTCCAGTAACAATAAGTCTGCAGTAACAACACTCTATACCACCTCAGTGTGAATGGGTGGGGCTAAACCGCGATAGGCTCAGTGCTCATAGTTGTGAATACCATGCTGTCCATGATATGGGACCTTTAAGCACTACGAACTACTACACAAGAACCCAACTGCAGTCGCAGTCTGAGATGAAAACCATACTCTGAATAAGGTAGCTGATCTTGAATCAGTTTCTGCCTTTCATATTGTTATGAATACAATAATTGCAGATAAAAGAGGTGATCTTGGATCAGCAGTGTGAAATGTAGGATGCATATGGTCTCCTGACCCACATATGGGGAACAGAAGACCCTCTCTGGCTCCCAGTGGCACAAGCTGGAAACACTCCAGCCATCCACTATGCCTGTGTGCACTGCCAGTGATTATATATGGAGATTATTCTAGGAGGAGTCCCAGAGAGTGTCTTTTTCTCTCTTTCACTCTCTCTCTCTTACACACACACAGACACACACATGAAGGAGGGAGTGGGCTGCTAACATAACACCCCGGGCTGGGAGGAGTGGAGAGAGAACGACCCAAAGACCCAAACGCGTGTGTGTGTAACCATCTATGATTTCTAACGTATCTATGGTTACGTCACACACATATATATA
>JBBPCZ010107674.1:0-10769 GCA_037974445.1 Brycinus macrolepidotus
TAAATTAAGAAGTGCACTATGTCTCCATGATGCAGAAAAATTAGTCCATGCCTTTATTACTTCCAGACTCGATTATTAACAGCCTCTTGTCAGGCTGCTCCAACAAAAATCTAAATAAGCTTCAACTATTCCAGAATGCAGCAGCTAGAGTCCTCACTAGAACGGTCTGTTAACCATGTTAACAAAAGAAAATGAGCCTGTATATATGATGATGCAAAAACAAACGCCTGATAACCTGCCCGACCCCAATTCTGAGGTCCCGGACCTGTACCCTTTCCCTGACTACATGAAGGATGACGACGCCACCAGCGAATTCGAGGACAACGACTTGTGAGACAGTGATATGCTAGTAACCTCTCCTGTCTCACCACCTGGTCAGCTACGGCCCGTAAAGGTCCATCTGATAGAAGAAATGCATTTAATCAAGCAAGCGACGAGCATCTGTTTGGGTTTTTCAGCTCCAGTATTATGATCTTTGTGTGTGTGTTATAAGTATACATATATTGCTTTCGAAATTTTCATTTGCGTGTTTAACAAAAGGGGGGAGTATGGGGAAAAATTTAGTCATCTAGACATTCTGTACTGTCTATCACATATTTAGTCTGTCACATATATCTTTTATATTTTATATCTTCTCTGTATGAAGCTTGTTGCGTTTACTGTACGGTCAAATTCGCCCTGGAGGGTAGTGTGAATAAAAGAACGTCAGTACAGGAAGGTGCGAAGTCGTTGTAACCACAGAGTGAGAAACAAAGCGAGGTCTGCTTGCAGTCCGGGCAAGGCGAGAAGATTTACAACTCTTGTAAATCTTCCCCTAGAGAAACATACGCGGGCATGACAGCAGATTGATCCCAGGGCGAGATTCAGGCAGTTGCGCTATGCTTTGAAAGAATAAAAAAATCATGTAACCTGTGTTTGGGCAACACTCACTGATCAGCAAGCCTGAGAAAGAGACCTGCTCTATTTGCTTGGCACATATAATAAACTTTGTTTGGTTTGAAGAACTTTTCTGACTCAGAGTCCTGATTCAGTGGAACCCTGTTTATTTTCCATGACATTGACAACCCCTATTTATCTGGCAGCTCTCCTAGTTACTTTGCAAGATGGCAAGCCACTCTAAGGTGACTGAAACCCTGCAACGGCAGGTTGTCCAGTTGAAGACCAAATGGATGGCCTTCTCAGCCATTGCAAGAGAGGTTGGGCATTCCAAGTCTGTGATTTCAAGAATATTGAAGCTTTACAAGGACAAATTCATTCAAGTCCCCCAAAAAAGCTGGTCATCCATGTAAAACAAATGCACAGCAGGACAGGATTCTGCAAAGACTCTCAATGGGGAATCGGTTCAACACTGCAGCTGGAATTGCTCGCCAGTTCAGTGCTGAACAGGTTAAGGGTCCATCTCGGCAGACAGTGTCTCTCCATTTAAGACAGTTCGGACTGAAAGCCCACTCTGCAGTGACCAAACCTCTAATAAGCAGAAATAATAAAAGGCTAGAGAAGCCTTTGCTGAAGAGCATGTTGTGTGGACAGAGGAGAACTGGTCCAAAGTGCACTTCAGTGATGAGAGTAAGTTCAATTAATTTGGGTCTAATGGGAAATATTATGTTCGGCGTCCAACTGGGGAAAGACTGAACACGAAGTGTGTAAAGTAGTCAGGAGGAAGTGTCATGGTTTGGGGGATGTTTTCTGCAGCATGAGTTGGACCTCTTGTACTGCTACATGGCAGAGTTAATGCAAATGTTTATCTGAACTTCCTTCAGCAACATGCAATTCCTTCACAGCGGAAGAGACTGCAAGAAGAATGGACTAAGATCAAACCAGAGCAGTTTGAGAAACCAGTGATGATTGTTTCAGTCTTCTCTTCTGATACAGTGGTTACTGTTCTCTAATTTTGATCACGGTGTTTTTCACAAAATAAAGGTTTTTGTTAAAGTGCCTTGGTTATTAAAAAAAAAACCATACCAGTACTGCAGTGGGAAAATCACAGCTGATATTCCATAAATTTTGAGCAATGAAGATTAACAATATTTCAGAATAAATCAAGTATTTATAAATTGTCCTCTAATTTTGATCTCCACTGTATATATGTATACATATACTGTATACATAATTCATAAGAGCCTTTTCTCCGTATGATTGACAAACTGCAAAAAAAAACCCACAAGTGTGGCAGTTTCTTTTTATGTCAAAGTGCTCTGACCAGTTATTTTTCTGTGAACCACCCCGGAGGTGCAGAGATGACTCTCATTTATTATTGCAGTCTTTTCACAATGTCCCTAATATGTATAAATAAATGTATTTTGTTTCCTTATAAGACAATTACAGTGAGGGGAAGTATTCATACATTTTTTCTATTTAATATATTTCAAATGAACATATATGCTTCATTTACATAATGTCTTAAGTATGGACTAACAAAATTATGTATTCATAAAACTATTTTGATGTTTGCTAGGGTTTGTTCTTCCTTTCTCTTTTACATTTTGGGCTTCTTCCTCCCTCCCTGGTTATGCTGGTATCACGAGGCCCCTGAGGTCACAGACACAGACACAGGAGTGAGTGTATCAGTGCTCTAAGTGTATCATGGACAGAAGTGTACTTATACATTGCAGAAAAGGAAATGAAAGTATCTCTAAGCAAAACAACTCCAAACATGGTTTGCATTATTTGCAGGAGCTGAGCAGGTGATAATGCTTATCTTGACAACCCACAAAGGACAGGTGGACATGTAGTAAAACCAGTAGAACGTAGATATCAAATGAGGGTCTTCAAAAACAGAATTTGTACAGAAAGAGGACCCATATTGTTTATATCTAACAATGCTGAAGAAATATATGTGTATGTGAAGATTATCTAAAAATAATAAAATCGAAAAGGGTCCTGGATATTAATGATAGAAAAAAACCTGATGTCATTTTAGAAAAGGAAGTGGCAGTGGAAAGTGGACAACTAATCGTCCCCAGACAGTGCCACACAATTTCACAACACACTCTCAGACTAATAATAAGGAAGTTAAGAGAGAAGTCAGTGGTCAAATGAAAGATTAAGTTGCAGAATGACCTGAAAGCAGTAGGAACAACAGTTCCTGAAATGGAACAATAGGCAATTAACTAAACCACAATCATATCCGTTACTGTGTGGAGGAAATGCTTGTGAGCGGAGGGGGATGACGGGGATGACGGCGACTGGGGGTGTGGGGGGTGTGGGTTGTGAGCGGAGGGTGATGCCGGGGGTGGGGGGGGGGTGGTAGAAAGGAGAAGAGACTGTACAGGGATACCGTGCGTAAGGCATAATTAAACGATCACAAGTGGCTGACGAGGCTGTGATCGGAATACGGGACTGGAGCTGTCCCGGACGGGACAAATCAAAATCACCCATATTTCGGGATGTCCCGGACAGTTGGCAACCCTAGATGAAAACCTAACCAGGCTAACTTGTTAGCGATGTCCTAGTTCACCTTCACGTTTCTCACAGCGTTAAAGATAACTTTGTTAGCGTCATAGAAAACTCCCACTGAAATCTATCCTTAGCCCAAACAGACAGAAGTGCTTGTACTTCGTCGACTTCCAAGTTGTTAGTTTGTATCTCCATTTTTGTTTTTTTGCGTGGACAGTAATCAATAATGGCCTCTTTCCAATTTGTCATGACATTTCGACCAATCAGAAAGAAGTAATGTGGTCAACTCGGCTGCAGCCCACTTTCAGCCCTGCCATTGAGCAGCTTGAGTACGGCTCGGGTACAGGTCACTTTTATTTGGAATGGAAAAACCTTTGTTCACGATATGGCACGGTTCCTTGTGCCAGTGGAAAAGTGCCATAAGGTCCTGTTTACACTTGTTATTAATATCCAATCACTATGATCATCTTCCAGTCTAGACAGAGTTCCAGACAAGAGTAGCTGTGGCCTATTTAGGTTTTGCTGGGTCTAATTAATTTCAATGCTAACTGCAAACTGTTACAGAAAAAGAAAAGACAGTAAGTTATGGTTTAAATATGGGTTAAACAAACTGTCCTCCAAAGGCAGCAAATGGCTATTCAGCCATTGTGCTCATAAACGTACATTTGAATACACACTTGAATGGCCAAAAATAATGGGAACACTTTACTGAAGGTCTGCATTTACAGGGCTACATGACATATATATATATATAAACCTGACATAACAGCTGACATAAACCTACATATATTTATAAAGGCTTTGACAAAAGTAGAATTGACTAAAGTAGCCTTTCTGACAACTGACGGCCGTTGGAATAAGTCTTTTATAAATATTTATTAGATTTATGTCAGTTGTCAATAAAGGTTTGGTGTCATAAAGTTCTTACGAATAAATAACTTGTTTAAAGAGAGAGGTGGGAACCATGCCGTTGACATTGTATCACGGAACCCGGTCTCTTAAAATGAACCTTCAGATACAAGATGCATGTTTAATGCTAAGTGTAAACAGGGCCTAATAACTTCTAGCTCTGAGTTTGAGAACACAGAGTCTTGTGTGTTTTGAAGGAATGCTAGCTGTGATCCCGTAGCATCCTGTGATGTGATGAACTGTCCAATTACTGGCAGCAGACGGAGGCTTTGGAAGTGAATCGAAAGATTAATAGCCTTAAAGCTTTGTGAAACTCAGACATTCATTACATTTCATACAACTACGGCTTGTCAAGCAATGAAGCGATGTGTTCAACAGTCTGTGTGTGCACGTGTGTGTGTGTCTGTGTGTGTGGGCAGCAGTGTGGTTGCCATGACAACACATCCACTGTCATATTGCTGTTTTTCACTGCCATCCAGAGTGATGTGGCCTAACGAAAGTGGAAGAACCATGACAAACTTAAATTAGCTTAAAAGAAGTTAAAAGAATAAAGTCATGAATAAATTAGAAATCTATCATCAAAAATAGTTTACATCATTTGGATAAACTGAAAAAGAAAAAAAAAAGCCATGGTGTGACAGGTCAATGTCCATTTATGCATATTTGAGGACAGCAGGTTCTCACGAGTCTATCAGTACGTCTAAGGGACAAAACATCCACTTCATTCTCCTCTCCTTGTTCAGTTCTCTCCAGGACAGCGAGGCCACGCTGAGCTTGTGTTCATTTTTTTAAGCACTTATCTGGCCTTATCTTCCACAGACTCAGAGCTCACTTAGCCACGCCCATGGCGGGACATTGCCATCCTGGGTGTGCTGGAGGTCAGTCTTATGGATATGGAGGGAAGTCCAGTGTCTCACTGCCAGAACTGCCCTGCGTGGGGGTGCATTTCTGCCCATTCTGTTTTAAAAGAAGGACTTTAGGTCCTGACCCAATTGACAGGCACCCAGAAGGCCTCCCGCTCCAGTCGCTCGAGAATGCCCCGCAGTTCAGCACAGGCGCTGGCAGTGTCTTCCTTAATCAGAACCCGGTCCACCAGATGGCCGTACTGCTGCTCAATCTGTTGGGCTGACTGACGCATCTCCTGCAGATCTTCCTCCTGAGAAACATAGAAAGGGAGCGGGGGTGTTAAAAAGGTAATGAGGGAGAAGAATGGTTGAAGCTAGAGGTGTCAGATTGCATGGATATATATATATATATATATATATATATATATACACTTGTGTTTTTTGTATAGTGTACAGTTCTCTTTATATTATATTGTTATACTGTACAGTTTTTATAGGTTATGCTACTTTCTTTTCTTGTCCTGTGCAAATTACCCATCCTTGGATTACTAAATGGTTATCTGATCTTATCTTCTCTATATTCCACTACTGTCCAGTTCAAAAATAACTGTAGCAAATAATCAAATTGAATACAAATAAATGACGAAATCTGAGACGCCCTAATGAGAAATTCACTCCCCTGGTCAAAGCCAGCAAATGGAGGGAAACTCCCACAGCTGGGAGCAATTAAGGCTCAGAGACTCACTGTAATTCTCCCATGCTCTCCCCCTCCTGGTGAGGTGGCAGCACTGCGGCGTCTGCGGCTCTCAGGGATCCGTGGTTTAACGAAGATCACGTAGGGCTTGAACTCTGCAGTCCGCAGGGTGTGCAGTGCCTGGTGAAAGAAAAAGAAGAGATCATCACGACAAGCCAGTTATAAAGATACAAATTTCATATCAGATGTTGTCCCAAAGCAGCTTTCTGGAAACGCTGGTACAGCCCCCCTGAGCTTCTCTAAAGGTAAGAGAGGCAGAAAACACTGAGGAAGACACACCAAGACAGGGGTGGCAACAAAGGGCCTGTGTCTGCAGGTTTTCTTCCAACCAATCAGGTGCTCACCTGATTCCACTTGGTCTCAGTTTTCAAACGGTTGAGCAGCTGAGCTCCTGCTTGTTTGCAAAAAAACAACCAGGCTGTTGGTGGATAAGATCTGACGCTACTGCACTAAGAAGAACCAAGTGTCAAATGGAAAACAGTCCCAAAGAGCATGAAGAAGGAACCAGATTATAAGAGAGGAGATCTTTCACTGGCTGAAAAATTAATTAAGTTGCTTGTAATGCTCAACAGGGCCTCAGTTTAGGGGGAAGGTCTCACCTTTCAGTAAAGAGTCATTTGAGTTGCTGGAAAAGGCGTAAGCACAAAAAGCCAAAACCCCAGAACTACCTGAAAAGGGTTTGTTGTGTTAATTGACCCAAGTGCTACGTTTAATGTGATATTTTAGGATCTACACTCCTGTCCCCTTCAAAGGGAGAGAAACCTAATTTTGCATTAGTGGGAATAACTCTGACCACTGAATGGACAGACTTTCCTATTAGCACTTTTGAGGAACTGAAAGCATGAGGAATAAACACTGAGAACCAAGACATAAAAGCAAAACCTGTATTTCTATATATATATATATGTGTGTGTGTGTGTATGTATATTTACACACACACTATATATATATATATATATATATATATATGGTTCTCAGTGTTTATTCCTCATGCTTTCAGTTCCTCAAAAGTGCTTATAGGAAAGTCTGTCCATTCAGTATACATATATATATATATATATATATGTGTGTGTGTGTGTATATGTGTATATATATATATATATATATATCTCAAGAGGGAGTTCCATACATTACATACATGTAATTTGATGATGAATGGACCAAAAAAATGTTCCATAATCATTTGGAGGGTAAAAAGCTTGTTAGCTTGGTACATCACAAGTTAAGAATGTTTCTCCTTCTAATGGAGATACAAGGTTTTGTTCCAAGAGAATGCTTTGGTCCTGCAGCTTGAGCAATGTGATGCTGAACAAAAATACTCTAAAACTGTGTATTTGAATTACTATTCACTCTAAACCATCATGCTCAACATTTGGTCTTTTACTGTCATTTTATGCTAAGTCTGTGACAGACGCGGGGCCTAGAGTGCAGTTTTTTTTAAAGGTAATCACAGTGGTTCGTGTCTGCTGGGGGGTTATTTTAAAGCAGAAGGCCTCTGCAGGTTCACTCTGAAGTGAGCTGTTTGCCTGATTGGTGTTCAAGTGTGTGCTGTAAAACAGAAACCCAAGTTTTGTTCATGGGGTTTGGAGGATTCTCCGTCCTCTGATTGTTGTTAGGAGCTCCCAGCACAGATGAAGCACTAGGGGGCAGCAGATGTTAGATGAAATGAAATGCTCCCTCTTGAAGTTGCAATTTAGTTTCCTTGCAAGTATTGAGGCCTACTTTAGTTTTGCATACAAATAGGATTCGTTTAGGGAAACCGATTAGTCTGTTGTTTGGCTTCCAAAAGAAAACAACTAATCAAACAACCACTTTTCTTAGGAGTGGCGTTAAAAAGCATTTTCGAAGGGGCACAACAACCAGCATCACGTCAACAAGTCACTAGATGTGCCTTGTTTGCATGCTTCTGTTTTAACAGCCTTGGTTAAAAACAAGGTTTTTCTGTTGATACTTCAGGCTGATTCGTACCTCAGGCTGCACGTCCACCAGGCACATCTTGTTTTTGGCTTGAACAGAGCGGATCGCCTCCAGGCTGGTTCCGTACTGGTTCTCCTTATATTCTCCATACTCAACAAACCTGCACGGCAGGAAGGAGAAGAACATGGAAAAACAAAATGTGATGAAGCAACTACAGATAGATTTACCTGTTCTATTGACACCCTGTTCTAAAATGTTCGTCTCCCTCTTACTGTGTTTCTAGAATGTTCTCCCCATGGTTCTCCTCCATTCACACTACTCTAGAACATTCCCCTCCACTCACATTGCTAATATTTCCCTCCATTCGCACTGTTTTTCCTTGTTTACATCTTTCTAGAATGTTCTCCCCATTCACACTGTTCTAGAATGTTCTCCCAAATCACACTGTTCTAGAATGTTCTCTGTATTGTTCTCCTCCATTCATATTGCTAATATTCTCCTCCATTCACACTGTTTTTTCCTTGTTTACATCTGTCTTGAATGTTCTCCTAATTCACACTGTCCAGAATGTTCTCCCAATTCACACTGTTCTAGAATAATCTCAAGTTCTAAAATGACCTCCTCCATTTACACCATTCTAGATTGTTCTTCGCTTTGTTTTATAATGTTCTCAACGTTCGCAGTGTTCTGGAATGTTCTCTCAGTTCACACTGTTTTAAAATAGTGTCTCCATCCACGCTGCTCTAGAATGTCCTCTCCATTCACGTTGTTCTAAAATAGTCTCCCCATTCATACTCTTCTACAATGTTCTCCTCAATAACAATGCTCTGAAATGTTCTCTCCATTCACGGTGTTCTGGGAAGTTCTCCCCATTTAATCTGGTCTGGAATGTTCTCCATATTGACATTCTTCTAGAATGTTCTAGAATGCTGTTGTAGAATGCTGTGCCCCCACTCACCCAGGTTCACTGGACATCCCACTTCTTATTCGGAAACAATGTAGAACCACCAGCATTAGAATGCTGGAGTTTGTTCAGAAATGTTGAGTCAGTGCGTATCGTAGCCTTATGGGCAGATTATTTGACATATCTGACACTGTACACTGTGTATATACACTGAATATTTTAACATACACTATATGGACAAAAGTATTGGGACGCCTGACCATTACACCAACAGGGATTTTAATGACATGGCATTCAAATACATAGACTTTAAGGAGTTGGTCCCCCTTTGTTAGAACAGCTTCCACTTTTCTTAGAAGGCTTTGCATAAGAGCATTTATGAGGTCAGGCACTGATGTTGGACGAGAAGGTATAGGTGTTGGATGGGGTTGAGGTCAGGGCTCTGTGTGGGTCAGTCAAGTTCTTCCACACCCAACTCATCCAACCATGTCTTTATGGAGCTTGCTTTGTGCACTGGGGTACAGTCATGCTGGAATAGAAAAGGTTCTTCCCCAAACTGTGTCCACAAAGTTAGCATGGCGTTGTCCAAAATGTCTTGGTATGCTGAAGCATTAAGTAAAGGTCAAAAGCTCAAAGCTCAAAAAACCCTGAAAAACAGGTGTGTCCCAACACTTTTGTCCATATAGAGTATCTGACACTGTACACTGTGCATATACACTGAATATTTGACACTGAGCAACCAGTGATGAAGCACAGCGATGACATCATTCTGATCATCTTTGCTGCCACAGTAATTAATCACTGCACCTTCCGACTGGGGAGACCGTTGACTGGGGTCACCACATATGAAAATATGAATAGGTTTCGACTTAATCATTCAAGAGAAAAAGTAATTTCATGCCAAATCGGCTGTGTCCGAGGAAGAGAAAGGTTCGGCGGATTGAGGCTTAAGCTCAAACTCTCCAGAAATCAGTGTTCGAAGCAAACCCGTTTTACACGCCTTCCCTGCTCCGGCTGGTTGATGTGTGCTTTTCTTCTGGAAAAATCAATGGCAAAGCAGCAGAGCAGAACTGACTTAGGCCTTTAACGCTTAAAAAGCTCACAGCTGCGCTCTCTCACTCACTTGTTGTTCTGGGCGTCAGCATCAAAGGCCTGCTTGGTGACAAAGTGGTACTCCACACCCTCCTTCTCATGGCTTTTCTTAGGCCGCGTGGTGTCTTTAGAAAGGTCAGAAAGAGACACATTCACAAATCTGTTCAATTAAATGCCTTTGCAAATTAGAAATGACATCCGTAGAGATGAGCCTAAATGTGTTAGAATCCAGTCAGTCTTCTTGTGCTATGTAGAGTAATGGAGAACCCTCACAGACTTCTAGGCCTTCAAAGAAGACCAAAGGATTTCTGAGAACTAAAAAGTGCACTTTATGTATTTTTTTATTTCATTTTTATTCAAGAGGATCAGAACTTTTGCTTGGAATCAAAAGGGCTGAAAATTTATATGAAAAGCATCACTAAAGATTCATTACTGAATATGAATGTGAGCCATGGGCCCATTAGAGTAAGTGTAAAACATACAAGGTAAAATATATGATTAAGGTTGTAAAGAAAGGTAAAGAAAGGACATGGAATGTCTATGACAAGTCTTAAATGTCTGTCCAGAAAAAAAAGAAGTTCGTGGGAACATAGCTTAGCCTTAAATAATACTGAAAAACCCATAGGGGTAAGAGCTGAAATGATCATTATAATATAGATCATTTTTACATTTTTTGATTGAATTTTGATATTTATGGTCCAAACTTACTGGCTAACTTTTACAGAGTTTGCCATATAATGAGATTAATGAGATATTTATACATTAATATCTCATTAATGTAGATATTAATTGGGGGGGGGGGGTGTTGACACAGGGGGACATATATATATATATATACAGTACTGTGCAAAAGTCTTAGGCACCTGAGAAAATTCTACTTAAAAGCTGTTTGCTACTGGGCAGTAGTGTTAAGTTAGTGTTAAAACACTAATTTTACAATAATTACAAATAA
>JBBPCZ010107695.1:0-10768 GCA_037974445.1 Brycinus macrolepidotus
CTCTGATTGAATATTGAATTGCCAATTGCAAAATGAATTGCCATTTGAATTTTTGTGCTTATAATCTTCCATACTAAACCACTACCGAAAAGACTATAAAAGCTGTGCCGGTAAAATAGACGCGCCCTGTCAGGTTTTAAATTATAACCTTCTGTTTTGGCTATAGGTCCGGGTCCGTATGGGACAGCATCTGGGTCCGGACCCGGACCGCAGTCTGCCTGTTAGTGATCGCTGCTATATGGCGTTACACCTTAGCTTATTAGATGTCCCATTCCAACACCCCATGCATCTTTGGGAAGGCTTTCCATAAGATTTTGGAGTGTGTCTGTGTGAGTATCAGTCAAAAGAACATTTGTGAAGTCAGGCACTGATGCTGGGCTCTGTGCAGGCCACTGGAGGTCTCCCACATAAAACCATGTCTTTCTCGACCTTGCTTTGTGCAAGAGGGACAGTCATGCTGGAACAAGACAGGGCCTTCCTCAAACTGTTGCCTCAATATTGGAAGCATATACTTTTTGTATGCTGTAGTGTTAACAATACTCTTCACTGGAAAAAGACAGTTTGGAACTCTAGTGATGCAGCAGAGGACACCCACTACAATCCTCAGCATTTGGTGGCCCGACTTTGAGAATTTTGGTGGTTCTACACCTTTATGGCTGAACTATTGTTGCTCCTAGATGCTTCCATTTCACAATACTAGCACTTACAGTTTGCTGATGCAGATCTAGTAGGGCATAAATTTCACAACCTGACTTTCAGCAAATGTGGCGTCTTTTGAATGTGCCATGTTTAAAGTCACTGAGCTCTTCAGTACAACTCATTCTGCTACCAGTGTTTGACTGTGGAGACTGCATGGTTACGTGCTTAATTTTGTACACCTGTTAGCAGTGGGTGTCTTTTAAACATGCAGTAGTTAAGACTGGTGTTCACACACTTTTCTTTCACCATTTAGTGTACTTACAAAAGCACTGTGGTGTACAGAGCCCTGCTGGTGATTTCCCTACTTGCCCCCGACTTACTATTAGTAGCCTCATCTTAATTATATTGTTTCCACACCTTACAAAACCCATGGCCACAACTACATTGTCTCATTCAAACACTTTACCAAGCTGTTGGCCATGTATCAGGATTTTGTTCCCACCCCTAATTTTGCCAGCAGGGCTTGGTCATTTCTGTTGTTTTGTCTGTCTGCCTTTATCTTACAGCCTTTTGAAGAGGCTTTCTCAGCAGCAAAGGAGCAGTACAAAGCAGAGTTGCAAAGATACCAAGCACAACTCACCCCTGCACAGACTGCGGCTATTGCAGAGGAGAGAAGACAAAAGATGGCAAAAAGAAAAGCAATCAGGAAGAAGAGGGTGAGCATGTGCTCTTCAGTAATGATTTACCCTATTCATACAAGGTCATACTATTTTGAACTTGTGTTGGGGTCAGTTAATTTTGCAATGCTTATTTGTGACAACTGTGCACGTGTATGTGCATGACCATGAATTTGTTTTGTGGCCACACCACTATTGTTTATGAAGGTGTTTTGTTGTACCTGTAGGAACTAAATAACCTTGGCAAGCCCAAACGGCCTAGGACGGCTTTCAACATTTTCATGGCAGAGCACTTTGAGGAAGCAAGAGGAACTACTATGCCGGTATGTCTTTGCACAACATAGCAAGTGTAAGGGTCAGGCATGTCTATGTCTGGAAGTCCAAAAATGCATTATTGACCTCACTCTCTCTGGGTGGGTAGGTTGGCTCTCCTGCTTCCCCCAACAGCGCAGTGCTAGTCAGCAGAATAGAAATGGCGAGCTGAGCCGTCCAGTGACATTTCAAAAAAGCGGCAGTTCAAAAAGACTTGGACGAGGCATGTGCCAGCCTTTCCACTCCCAGTGTAGTACTGTGTGATTGTGGGACCCCTAGATACTGGGAGAAATTGGACACGACTAAAATTCAGGAGGAGAAAAAAGTGATGTTGAGTTGACATTATGGCAAAAATATATCATGGTACTTATACCATGAAACAGCTTTCCGCAATATGTATCTCTGTACATAATTTTTCTGGTGTTGTATAAGTTAAACAGACCAAAAAGAACCACTGATTTTCGGTGTTTCACTGTACTATATCTAGTCAGGCAGGCCAAATTCTGCTTTTTGTAATTAAAGATGCAGTTGTTCAGTGTCTCAAGTACTGATATTTACAGGTTGCTTGTGGCATAATTTACATAATGGAATATATCCAGAATTATAACATTTGAATCTTTCTTCTTCCAGGCCAAACTAAAGTCTTTGTTGGATGACTGGAATGGGCTTCACATCTCACAAAAACAAGCAAGTCACATTTTATTACAGTCTTTTAATTTCTGATCTCATAGGTTTCCAACACTGGGTCTTGGAATGCCCTTGTTCTCCTGCCTGTCTGGCCCTGTTTTTGTGTTTAGGTCTATGTGCATCTTGCAGAAGATGACAAAGTTCGCTATAAAAATGAGATGAAGGCATGGGAGGAGCACATGACAGAACTTGGGAGAGAGGATCTCATTCGACGGAAAGGGAACGTGTTGAAGAAGCCAGCAGCAATCAAAGGTAGCAAAAAGAAGTCCCAGGTTAAAGTGTTGAAAGCCAAAGCGCCGGCGAAGAAAACTGCAGCAAAAAACAGGATGGCTCGGCCAAGTGCGAAAGAGGTTGCGAGTAAGCCAACAAAGTGAGTTGTTGTTTTTTTGGGGGGGGGGGGGGGGAGGTGTGAGTTACGAAAAGGCAAGCTCCATCCTGAATGAAACATACATTTACATGATTTGTGCTGCATAGACATAGTGTAAATAGCATGAAGCAACTTAAACTGTGACAGACAGTGGTCAGTTGGATAGTCAGGCATTTGCTTAAACAGCAGTTGCACAAGAGGACATCAGGTGTGTAGGTTCAACTAACTACAAAATTTTCATTCATCATGAAGTGACTACCAGTGCTGCGGTGTTGACAAGCAAGTTAACACTTATTTTCCTT
The DNA here is from genome assembly GCA_037974445.1 of Brycinus macrolepidotus. Taxonomy (NCBI): domain Eukaryota; kingdom Metazoa; phylum Chordata; class Actinopteri; order Characiformes; family Alestidae; genus Brycinus; species Brycinus macrolepidotus. The sequence continues at coordinate 2,985 of JBBPCZ010107695.1, forward strand.
TTGCTTCTTAGAACATTACTGCTTGTGTGTCATACTTAAACCTACATGGAGCCCTGTTTTGTATCATATCTTTACCTAATAAATACATTTTCTATAAAAAACAATCTCTCTATGAAAATAACTTATTTAGTTTTAAACAACAGTAAATGTATAGAAACACATATTTACAGAGTATTACAGTTTGTAAAGTATAAACTGTTGAAGCTAAGACTTGGAGAGTGAATATGTATTTAAGGGAGTTTTCACCCCCTGTAGGAGAGCCTCAAAGTCGGGGGAGCACACCAGCTTGTGTGTGACATTGCCAAGCACAGTCATGTCTCCAGTTAGACCCTCCGTAAGACGTACAGACATTAGTTGCTGTTGAAACACACATAAACACACCCAGATACACATCAGATCAGGTGTTTAAGGAATGGTTCCCTGGACAATCATCAGATTTACACAATTTTCCTATTACATCTATGGGATTAATTCATTTCATATTTCATACTTAAACAAGGTCATGACATGAAAAATAAAAAATTCTATCAAAATTAAAAGACTTGTTTACAACATAATGAAATGTACACACTTTTCCCCTTACATAGAACATAGTTGATGGTCAAGACATTTTTGGTGTCTTTAGTTTCTTCCTTAATGTTCGACTGAAGCTATGAGTCTAATTATTATAGAAGTATACTGGCTTTGTTAGCCTTGTATCTCAAATGGAATGTAAAGGAGCTACCTTTAAACACCATATATGTCTTGGCTGATGGACTAAGTTTGTGAGGAAAATTGTGTCAATCTGATTTGGTGAGTTATTCATTTAATTTCGACAGTCCTTTGGTTTATGACAAAAAAAATTAACTTAGCACGGACCCTGTGTTTCCCCTTACTCCAAAGGTCAGTTATTTATGTTTTGCATTGGAACTACAAAGGTAAAGTTGCAACAAGTAACAAATTTGTTCACCACCAGTCAGCATTATGCAAACTGCTACCTAAACTGTCATACACTTGTCTCAAAGAACAATGAGCTTTATCAATACGTTGTTAAACAAGCGTGTTTGAGATTTCCTCGTCAACTGTATTTGAGGTCAATTGAATTTTTTTCTAACCTATCACTTTTAAGTTGTGCAGCTGAGCTACCAATGAATTACACATTACAGTTCAGCTACCAATATACATTTCCTGACTTGAGGTCAGCACTTCTGCTTGTAGACTCACCTGCAGAAAAGAAAAGGCTGCACCTTCTGAGACATCCAATGTAATGTTCCCCATAACTAGCTGCACTTTGCCAGATTTCCTGATCTGCAGTCTCCCTATGAGTCCTTCTGAGAAGTCTGAGAGTACAGACACAGCCTCCTTCTTCATGGAATCCTGAAGAACAGCAGTTTCAGCAGGGAGGGTGCTCCACAGTGATGTTTACAAGCAAAGTGCAGAAGGAGGTAATGTATTTAATCTGACAAAGTTTTATTTACCTGAGCTTTGTTGTGAGATGCATGCTTGTCCTCAGCCTTGCCTTCATTTTTGGATGATTTTTCAGAGCTAGTAGCTTTTAAGGGGCCAGGGATGGTATCTGGAAGCTGGATGAATAGGAACTCTTCCTTGTCTGACACACTTAATTGTTGGAAAAGATTTCCAACAGTAGAAGGTGGATCATCTGTGTGAGTTCTTCTTGCTTGAAGCAGGACCCTTTGCTCCGTTCTTGGTGACTTGAAACTAGTATGATCAGATGTCTCCTCTTTTTCTGTGAAAACAGTGTTTTTAGGAAAGGACTTGGTATATTGTAATAGATTACTGCTTCTTTCTTAAAGCATAAATATATAACCAAGATGCAGTCTCCCTATGAGACTGCATCTTGGTTACATCTCTTTTATATTGAAAAACATAACTTTGCTATGTGTCTTGACACTTCCCAGCCATGGTTGAAAACAAAGTCTTCAACTAGTTTTGGTTAAAGCGTTTTCAACATACGTGAGGTCGCCGTTTCTGCCGTCAAAAACTGGCAAGACTGATGCAGTGGAAGCCGTATTGGTCTGTGCTTGGGGTCATTTTTCAGCCCAGGATCGTCCAAGAACTACATAGAAGTAAAAAAAGAAAAAAGAAAAAACTTCAGTTGCCGACTGGTACGGTCAATTGAATTTCTAACTGATAAGCAAGAAGACTAGGCGTTAAAACGGCACATTTGGCATCAAGTATCTCCTTTTAATCTTAGTACTATAACTTACATTATCTCGATGCAGCTTTTCTAAAATTTCACTGCTGTCATCCTCAGGAACATTCCTCTCCATTTTAATGGACTTGGTGAGGAGTGCAGGATCACAATCACTCAGATTTGTGCTCCCCCAGCTTCCTGCAAGGCAAACTGTATTACTTCAGGGCAACATTTGTGACTCAGATCCAACAGCGTAGCATAAAAGCAGTCAATAATAAATAAATTTTAAAAAGTACACAAAATGACTTAATACTAAAGATTTATATCTAAAGCCTATGAGTGAATAAGAAAAAGTTACATAGCAGCACAATAGCAGTAGCAGCACAACAGAGGAAAAGGGGCAGTTCGTTTTCACTGATGCAGAGTTTATTTGCTTTGCACCAATCCTCCAGTTTTTCCACCTCCTGCCTGTACTCATACTCATCGTTGTCGGAGATCAGTCTCCCCCAACCGTGTTATCTGCAAAGTTCACAGTGCGATTGCTCATGTGACTTGCCAAACAGTTATGTTAGTAATGTGTACAGTGGCCTGCTCAGGACACATCCCTAGGGGAAATCATGTTTAGTGTGATGGGAAAAGATGAGATGCCATTGATTTTAACAGTCTGTCTGTCAAAAAAATCCAGGACCCAGTTTCAGTTTCAATAGCTGTTTGTTGACTAGTCAATTCAATTTTATTTATATTGTACTTTTTACAACCGATAGTGTCACAAAGCAGCTTTACAGAATCCAGGTCCGTGCCCCTAGTGAGCAAGCCCCCCCCCCCAGTGAGTTTGTCTGATTGTATTAAGGGCAGAACTGAAGTCCAAGAAAAGAAGTCTAACATAGGAATCCATGGTCTCCAGGTGAATGAGGGCTGAGTAGATAACAGATGAAACTGCATCAGTTGTAGACTGGTTCTTTCTGTAGGCATACTGATGGGGGTCCACACTGATGCTGATGATTATGTGGGCCATGACCAGCTGTTCAGAGCATTTTAATATCAAGGTGAGAGCCACAGGCCATGTTATTCATGCATGTCACTGCTGAGCTTTTAGGCACGGGGATGATGGTAGTTGTCTTGAGAAATATCAGCACTACAGTTTGGGAGAGTGAGGTGTTAAAGATATCAGTACACCCGTGAGTTCATGAGCACAGTCTCTCGTAACCTGTGCTAGGACGTTGTCCAGGCCTGCTGCTTTGTGGGGGTTAACTCTCAATAGGGACCTCCTCACATCCTTAGTGGACACACTGTGAGGCAGCTCACCCTATGTAAATGCAAGCCTGGTGCTGGGAGAAGTGATGAAAACCTCATAGCGGGTACAGAATATTTTTAGGGAATTAGGGCATTCAGCATCTCTCTTGTTGCAAGGAGTTATGGTCTTGATGCCCTTCCACATGGTCACTGGTGGAAAAACAACCCTGTCTCTTAAGGGTGTAGTTGACCTTTGCCTTTTTAATTCTGGCCCTCCTTGCTGTTCTTGGTGTTATTTCATCTCCTGACCTAAATGCTGAGTCCCATGCCTTAAGAAAAGGCCACACCCCTCCATTCAGTCAGGGTTTCTGACTGGGGCAGATGGTCATCTTCCTTGTGGTGGTGATATCATTGATACATTTGCTGATATAGCCGGAGACCGGAGAAGAACTTGTACACCAGCCTCTATTGATGTAAACACAGAGTCCACCTCCCCAAATTTTCCCCGACAGAAAGTTGCGGTCGGTACAGAAGAGGAGTAGCCCATCGATCTGGTAAGCTGAATCCAGCACGATGTTGTTGAGCCATGTTTTTGTTAACAGAAGTGCACAGTAGCTCCTACTTTCCCTTTAGCCACTCAGTTGGAGTCGCAATAAGTGCATCTTTGTTGTCTAGCAAGTGAACTTTAACCAGGAAGACTGTTTTACCTGTTTTCCTGAAAGTGTCTGCAGGACCTTGCTCAAAAATGGAGTGGGACTGAATAGTTTGTGGTCTTTCTCTTCGCTTCCGTTCCCTCTGTCTGTCTTCTCGTTCTCTCCTCTCCTTCTTCTGCACTGTGCGGGCCTCTTCCTTGAACCTTCACGAAACAAAAGCATTCAAGGGACTAAGCATTGAATAAAACTGGCAGTTAACAGTAACTACAATTTAAATTTAACTACAGCGTACTTACTCATCTTTGTTTTTGCGTATAGAATGGATGTTAGGTACAAATGTTTTCTGTGGGGGGAGAGAACAATAGAAGGTATACAAACACACACACACACACACACACACAGACACAGACACAGCTCTGGAAAAAAAAATGAGACCACTGCAATTTATTTTTAAATCTGCATCTCTGAGTATGACAACCATTCCATGCCAGTGTCTGTTAAATTCCCACACAAGGTGATCACCTGAATCAGATCTTATTTAATGAGGAAAAGTATAAAAAAAAAAAAAAACTGCTGTAATCAACACTCTCCTCTTGCAATGTGACCAGTTGGACTAAAAGTACGTCAAAGGTAGTTACTGCCATTTTGTTTGAGTGAACAAAAGATTTGTTTTCTTTGAATTATTCAAGTTCTGTAAACACTGCATCATTTCTCTTTTTTTGATGTATTGTCATTTCCTTCCTATATATATATATATAGCATGATATCCTGGTAAAGATCATAAAGATCACTTTCATTCCACTGACTGTATAACCGAGTGTGAAGTCTCTGGAACTGGCTATATACGGTATTGAGGTATTGACCCAGATTTAATATAAAATGTCGAAGGAAACAAGTTATTTGCGCAGCCTCTTCTTCAATTATACAGGCTTGTGTTTAGCTCGAGTTACCTGGCTAATTGAGAAATCCTGTTTTATTTAATACTTTAGGGGTGTATTCAGAGATAGTTTGATGGAAAACATGTAATATTAGAATTTGGGAGATTGAGTGACCTTTTTATATCCACCTAGTGTTAGGTCTCTGGAGCGCAGAGAAGTGAGTCTTCCTGGAGGTGGAGGGTTCAGTAATGACCGTCCTGGTAGCCCTCTTCCCAAAGCAAATGGTGGTCGCAAAGGAGAGGACTGGCTGCCCTCTCTGGACTCTGCCATGCTGAAAGAAAATATTTTTGCAAAAAAGAAAAACATATAATTCTAAAAAACAAAAATTGTCCCTTTTGTTTCTTTTTTGCTTGGTGAGTTTTGCCTGACTCTACAATCTCTTCAGGTAGAAAAAATTGTTTCTCCTTTTTCCACACTTCAACAAATTAAAATGTCAAAATTTACAAACATGCTTTAGTTTAATTTCTACAGTGAGACCCCTGAAAAATGTCTCCAGTTAGTTCATAACATGGCTCCCTGTTCCCTATACGTACACTGCATAAATCTACAGCCAAACAATGAACTAAATTTTAAACAAGGGAGTCGTGCAGAATTACATGATTCGTTTGATGAGAGTTAATTACTACAGCCACACAGTGTAATAAACCCTTAAGGTATTTCCATTCATATTAATACTAATTCAGACAGTAAGTGTTAAACCGTGATTTTTCCATAACACTCTTCCTGGGTTAATTGTACACAGCACAAAAGTATCTAACTGGAATGCGTATTTTGGCGCTGCACTGATTTTAAAACACTAATATTTCACTGTGTTTAGAAACCGGCTCTCTAGGATTAGAGTCCACACTTGCAGAAACGCTACTAAGCTTGCATCAAGGCGTTTTCGTCAGTTAACGATATCCTCAAGGATCGAGTATTTCAATTTTTCTCATTACTCTGGGGGGATATTTAACAACGATCCACAAACATCAACAGGGCAACTGCCCGGCTCCTCCGCATACAGACAAGAACTGTGGCAAAATAAAACTAGAAGGACCTAAAAGATTTGTATGGCGCGTATATTATGTTTTTATAGTAATCGACGATATTTTAAACCCTGGATATATTTCCTATAGTGCTGGTTTATAGACATGGAAAATAGTGCTCGTGTAGTTTCCTCCTGTATTACTGTATTACCTTTCAAAAAGATAAGAACCAAACCCATAACAAAAATGTCGACTGTAAATGCTATACATTTTTATATTTTAACAGAGAGGGAGGAAGAGAGGTCTGTTATCAGTTCTGAGCAGGTTTAGTTACTGTTTCCTCCATCTTGTTCGTAGAAGGCGACACAGGCGTAACTAAATAAAACCAGTCGTGCTGAACTCCTCTGCTTTTTCATATGCGACTAAAGAAAGCCGAAACATAGAAACAGATGTTACTGACAGTAATATAATGAAAGTGTTGACACCGAGGCACGTACTTATCTGTCACGACGTTTCCTACAGTAGAACCCTCAGCTCCCCCAGAGACACATCGGGTCACGTGACTGACGTTCACGGCTCCTATTGGCTGTTGTGTTGCGAATCGGGATCGAACAGTTCAAGTCACTAAAATAACTTCATCCAAAATTGCGTTAATACTGTGAACCAAATGTACGAATAACGAAGGCACGTTTCACTGTACCATAAGTATTTATTGAATAGAATGCAGAGACCAAACTATGATGTGGATGAGCCGCTTCATTATGTAAAACTAGCTTGTATTTACATTTATCAATGTTAGCAGCTCACTTACCATATAGATGATCTTTATAGTTTATCATAGGTGATCGTTATAGTGTATCATTTTAGACTGTTATTATTCAGGTTTATCGATCAGGTCTTATGTCACGATTAGCGTCTTTGGTATTCCCAAGTCTCAAAAAAAGAAAATACAAACAAAGCTAAATTTTGAATCCGTATTTACATTTTCAACATAGAATTCTGTATTTAGCTCCCAGTGTGCTCAACAATAAATATGCATAAGCTGTCAGCTTTCTATGTGCATTTATATCAACCAAATGTTTTTAAATATAAAACCAGCATCCTTAGGAAGCCCGCGTGTTAGTCCTTGCATTATCGAAGTAGTTATAAAGGACCTGACCAGCCACCGTAATTACCTGTCTTTATCGTAATTTACCAACAGGTGGCAGTTTTTCTCCACTCGTAATGTACGTTGCGTGCATCAATTTGGCTATACAGCTTGTGTTTGCGCCACAACATGTTTTGTTTTGTATTTATTTCTGTTACACGTTTTAAATTAACAAAGTGTGATGTTTAATAGTCGTTTTGGCAGCATGAGGCCTCCCGATAAACATTTGTCCATTTAAAAATCCCCAAATGCCCCCTATAAACTTTATTGATCCCGGAGGAAATTGCTTATGTAATGACTGCAAAGACACACAGAGACACATAGACAAGAACAATATAAAAATAAAGTCTAAATAAATAAATGAAATAAAACAAACTAAATAAAAATCTGTAGAAAAAAACTCAATATGGAAATACACTATGCAGAAATGCTGGGTATAAATATTGTATATAAGTAACACAGTTGAAGGAAATCTAGCGACACGAATGGTAGTTTGGAGTACTTTATTGCACTTAGTAGAGATCAGTAGTAATGTTAAGTATCTTTGTGGTGGAATATTATATTATATTATATTACTTTACTTTATATTAATATTACTGTTAATATTACTATTTTTATATTTTTATTATTATTATTATTATTAGTACTGGGTGAAATGTGCAAGTTATAATGTGCAATTCTTCTGGTGCATTATTAATGTTACATTGTGTGCTT
>JBBPCZ010107716.1:0-10767 GCA_037974445.1 Brycinus macrolepidotus
ACCTTTGGGATGAACAGGAACGGAGACTGTGAGCCAGGCCTTCTCGTCCAACATCAGTGCCTGACCTCATAAATGCTCTACAGAATGAATGGATACAAATTCCCACATAAACGTTCCAAAATAGTGGAAGCTGTTATAGCTGCAAAGGGGGGGCGGGGGGACCAGCTCTATATTGAAGTGTATGTATTTGAATGCAATATCATTAAAGTCCTTGTTGGAACAATGGTCAGGCGTCCCAATACTTTTGTCCATATAGTGTACGACTGGATCGACTAAGACATCTATTATTGATGTCTTGGTAGAAGGGGAAGAAGGGCTGCTGTGAGAGTTCTGGTTCGGGCTGAACTGTCAGAGTGTCCGAGAGAGGGAGGATGGAGCCTCAGCATGGAGATCATCTCTAGCGTAGTGAATAAAGTGTTCCAGCTCCCCATATTCTCTGACACAAAGAATGTACAGAGGAGCAAAAAAATGGAGGAGAAGGCTCTAGAGGTTTATGGTAAGTGGAGGGGAACGAGTTAGCAGCCGGCTAATGGTTAGCATCCCTGAGCTCTGAGAGTTTTAAAAGACCCAACTTTTATAAAAAATAATTTAAAACCCCAAAATATTACTATAACATTAAACAACTAGTTCATTATCACGTATACACTGACTTTTTAGCGGAATCTGAAACATGGACAAAAGTATTGGGACGCCTGACTATTACACCAACAGGGACTTTAATGACATTTCATTCAAGTACATGGACTGTAATAAGAAGTTGATCCTCCCTTTGCAGCTAGAACAGCTTCCACTCTTCCTGGAAGACTTTCCACAAGATGTTGGACTGTTTCTGTGGAAATGTGTGGCCATTCATTCCGTAGAGCATTTATGAGGTGAGGCACTGATGTTGGACGAGGAGGACCATGTCTTCATGGACCTTACTTTGTGCACTGGGGTACAGTCATGCTGGAATAGAAAAGGGCCTTTCCCAAACTGTGTCCACAAAGTTGGAGGCATGGCGTTGTCCAAAATGCCTTGGTATGATGAAGCATTAAGATTGTCCTTCACTGAAAGTAAGGGGCCTAGCCCAAACCCTGAAAAACAGGTGTGTCCCAATACTTTTGTCCAAATGTTGCTGAGTAACATTGTCCAGGTTTGGGAGTTAAGGATTGACTAATGTTACTGGACTGTAGCTCCAGCTAGCTGTGTGGACAATAGAGACCGGCTTTCCAACAGTTGTGAAATCTCCCCACAGATGTAATTCGCACAATTCGGGACCCAGAGAAACCTAATACCCTGGAAGAGCTGGACGTTGTGACTGAAAAGTGTGTCGAAGTTCAGGATCTGGGTGATGATGAGTACCTCATCATTATCAAGTTCTCCCCTACAGTCCCACACTGCTCTCTGGCCACTCTGATAGGTGCGTATGAGAGATATGAGGAACGGCCGTTTGGTCCCTCACACACAAGGGCATGTTTCACTTTCTTAGCTACACAATATGTTACTTTAATTCTACACTTGACCTGTGAGGCTTATATAGCCAATGCCAAACATGTCCTGCCAATCCTGTAGTCATATTTCCATAATTGCTGCTTGGAGAAGAAATTGTGCTGAAGGCTTGAAAAAAATTTAGATTTGAAAATGTACATTGAGGATATTTTGTCGTTAAAGTAACATGCAATTTTAAATCTGCTTACTACTGGAGATAAGGGGGTTATGGTAAAAATATCAGAATTATCACTGGAAAGTAAAAAAAAAAAAAAAGCTATCTTGAAAAGGTAGTCATAGTCATAAGCATACAAATATCTCACTTTGTAGTGGATTAGGCTAAAGAGAAAAGCCATCAGAGGCCGTGCTTTAAGTGCTTTTCACATGGCTAATAACAAATTCGCTCCTTGCTTCCACAATGAAAGTCAGAACTTCACCATTTTATATGAAAATTGTGTCTTGTGCATTGTAACTAGTGACTGCTACACAAGTGAAGTTTGCATTCATCCAATGTAGATTGCACCACAATTTAAACAAGAAAATGGAAACTGCGAAAATCAAAAATAGGACTAAAATAAATAATAAAAGCAGTGAGTCATTTTTCCCTCAGCAAAAGTGGTATTTTTAGCAAACTGGAAAGTTTACAAATTTTGAGGATGTGATCTTCATGTCAGCTTGGTGGCGAGTGAGTGTGTGCGTATCTCTGGGACTCATGCAATGAAGGTCAAGTTCTCATATTACTTGCCTGGGTCACTTTGCCGGTCTGCCAACCCCTCACTGAAAACGAAAAGGGAGTAGGCAATTGTTGCTTGCCATGTACAAACCCTTTACAGTATTCATAATGAGTAAAGGGTGTTGTGCAGAATCTCAGCAGTATACTATTTGATAAAAAAAACTCATGTTTTTCTATTAACAATTCAAGTTGTAATTTATAATATTCACAATAAACTTCCTCATTCCAAGAAATGTAGGTCAGTTAGAGTAGACTGTTGTTGCCAAGCAAGCAAGTTTGATCGCTGAACAAACACAAGAACTTTCAAATTACCGCTGCAGCATTAATGTTGATTTCTTAGCTGTTAGCCTGAAGCAACACATTTATTTTCCCACAGTGGGTTTTGTCTTTCCTATGCTAAAAGCATGGGTATTTACAGGTTGTGAGACATTCAAATAACTAATTCTTTACTTTATGATGCAGTTTTACAGTTCATCCCAATTCTTTAATAAATACTTACTCGAAATCTATAATTTATTTATAAAATAAGATAAGATAATCCTTTATTAGTCCCACAAGTGGGAGATTTGCAAAACAAAGGAGCCATGCGCTGGGTCTCCAAACGGGTGAAAAAAGTAAAAAATACCAAACAGTGGCCAAAACTAGCACGAAACGGTAGTGCATGGTGTTGGATTTAAGTTACTAGGGATTAAATCAAAAAGTAAAGAGATTAAAAATAGGAAAATAAGAAAGAAGCTCAGTAATGAGCAGAGCTGCCGTAACAGGCTGCCACTCGCTGGGGGCGCCGGAAGTGAAGACTTTATTGAAGACTACTTACTAATTCTTCAGTAAATACTTACTTCAAAGCCTAGCCCTGGATATCAGTAGGGGCACCAGCTACTCTGTTAGCTACCTGATAATTTGATCTGTCTAGACAATTCAATTGATCAAAACTGGTTTCATATGTAGGGTATATTGTGTCCTAATTTTGGCCATTTGCTTCATGTCCTTGCTGTCCCAAAAACAATTAAAGCCTTAAAATCTTCAAAACAGGAAATTCACAAGAGAAATGTAGTCTTTTAGTCTTACCTTCTTTTAGTCTTACTGTATTGCGTGAAGAGAAGTATAATATTGTATTGGAAACCCTAAATTGATTTCCAGTACTTTGGAACTTTGTTCTATATATAATAACATTATTTCCAACCGTATGATGAAAAAAAACATGATTTTTTAAAAAATATTATTGCATCCTTATCTTATTAGTATTAGTATTAGTCTTATTAGTACCTCTTGCCATGAAAGCGAAGCCATCACAAACTGATGTAACCTACGCTGACCCTAACTGTGGATGAATCTCATTAGACAGCATAGATTTTTTTGGACTGCCCATGATTTGTATACATTGACATACGTGAATGTGGGGTTCACAGAGTAAACAAATTATTGCAGGGAAGTCCTCATTTATTAAAACTACCACTTGATAGTTCAACACACAAAGTGTTACTGTCTCGACAATGATTTGTGTTTCAGGCCTCTGCTTACAAGTGAAATTACAGCGATGCCTGCCTTTTAAGCACAAGGTAAGGTTCAAAGGTTTAAACAGAAATTTCTCATTACAGCTGCCTCTCCCTGGATCATTTCCTCGTCCCTGAAGTCACTACATTTCCTGTTGTGTACAGTAACATTAGCATTGTTAACCTAGTTACTTGATTTCCCATGATGCCTTGTGTGTTATTTTTAGCGTTCGTTAATGAGAAAATTGAGATAGCAATCAGTGTAGTGGCATATTTCTCTCTGTGCTGTGAGCTTTTAAAAAGAGAGAGAGGGGGAATAAATGTGGTTAGTGAGAATGCATAGAGAGCTTGATTGTACCTCCAGAGTCTCTTTTTGTACTCAAGGTAGTGCTTACTCTGATTGTCTCTGCTACCTGTCTTTCTTTGTTCACAGTTGGAAATTTACATAACTGAGGGAACACATTCGACTGAGGAAGACAGTAAGTGTGAAACAGAACCATCTTCCAGCGTGCGAGAGAACGAAGAGAAAATAGTATTTTAACTGCAAATCTGATATATCCAAGAGATATCCTGGGCAAATCTGTACTCATCTCTTCTCTATCCTTTTATCCCACTGTGAGATTGAATCAACTCAAGATGAAGCCTGTGGCTGTGATAGGTCGTTAACTGATGTGCTCTGTTTTTGTCATGCAGTTAACAAACAGATCAATGACAAGGAACGGGTGGCGGCGGCCATGGAGAACCCTAACCTGCGGGAAATAGTGGAGCAGTGTGTTACTGAGCCTGATGACTGAGTCTTCCTTGCACTCACTTTTTCTGTGAAAACGAGGCCTGAATAACTACGATGCTTCTTTATATTTGCTATTAGAGATATGATAATTGATAGTGGTAAGCTCTGTTGACTTTCAGCCTTCTCTACAAGCAGCAGACGAGGCGAATGAAATCAACGATCAATATGACAGCAATAAGCTCCGTCTCCCCACGATGGTTCCTATTCATGATGGGCTCACTCAGCCTGCTCAGCTGAATGGAAAATTGCTTGAAGTTTAGGCAGACTGAACTGGGATTTTGTCACATGTTCCAAGAGTGATGAGACTCAAATCCAGATGGAGAACGAAGTCTGCTTTTGTTTGTCGAGCTCCCGTTTGTTTGCCTTTTTAATGTTCTCAGTGAGTTCAAGGTCATCGCTGAAGATAAATGTTTCCTCAGGCAGTGGGCCAAACTAGTGGAAATGCTAACTTCCTGTCAGAGTGTCACCAATCATGAAAAAAATGTCAGTTTTCTTGGTTCTGTTTATACAGAGTGTGTGGACTGTTCCTATTATCGCTCAGCTGATCAGGTCAACACTTGTTATGATCCTAACCATCACTGGATCATCGTCATAAATATGTTTAAAAAAAAAAACCCCAGTCATAATTTTATACAGCTTGCTATGCTGACTGTGTACGTTGGAGCTGGAAATTTCCTGTCATCCCGTTTCTGGGTCAATTGTCCTCTCTGACTGTCTCGTTGATTCTTTTCCTTTTTTAGCTTTAATTAAGAAATCAACTTCCTTATTGAAGCCTATTTTATATGGTGTAAATGAATCTCATATATTAAAAGATGAAACTGTCTAAAGAATAAACTTTTAATGAAAAGTTGTTAAAAACCTTTTTTGTTTTTTAAACAATGTAAGTATTGGTTTTAGAATATTTGTAGGTTTTACAATATGTAGGAATATTCATAGTTTTGAGACTTACTTTTAAACCTCAGGCTGTAATGCTTAGTGCAGATTTTGTCCTTCTTCAACATGTAATTTCTGTTGAGTTTAGACAACTGATCTGAAACACTTTTTTGGTACTTAAAGTGTCAGAAATCAATCTGTAATGAGTGATAATGAGTTATCTGTCATCAGTTTGAAATGAGTTATTCTGTAATGAGTGATGGTGCCATATGGGGGCACTCTAGTTCCTCCAGACCACCGTCCTGCATGAGGTGCAGGATCCAGTCATAGCAAAAATTCTGAGCCTCAGACGAGGTTGCCCTTATCCAGCGTTTCACCAGTAGCAGAACTAAGCTATATCATCTTGAGGATCCTTTGTGGATCAGTTGTGACATTACAAAAGATTACAAGCAATTATAATTGCAGTGAAAATTTAACTCTTTTGCAAACATCTGTGGTTAAACATTGTGCACCAGGTGAAGAATAGCATGGATGACTTTTACTGGCACTGGCTGACCTTCACATAGTTTGGACGTTTGTCAGCTTATGAATGTTTGCAATCTTGAGTACTAGTTCTTTTAATTCGGGAAAGCTGAAACAAAACTGATTGAATGAGCAAAAATGATGTTCCCTCTGAAAGCTAGCAGCTTTTAAATTTAAGAATTCGTTCCATACTAATACCTGGTTGGTCAACAAATGATGGAGCCCAACTCTAATATTCTGTATTACTGTTGCCTCATTTAGGCTACCATTGGTACTTAGAGTAACATAAATACAATTTACAAATTACAGCAGTAATCTTTGTTCAATACTTGTACTGATCCTATGTGCATTATTTCCAGCATAGTCTACCTTTAAGTTAGTATTCAGTGTTTAGTTAAAAACTATCAACCATGCACTTATACCTTGGGGTAAATCCTGTCAAAGTGCAGATAAAAAAAGAAACTTGAGAAAAGGCCATTTCACCGGCTAATGACTACTCCAACCGGTTAAGGTAGATTTACCCCTTAGGTTCCCTTGGATGAAATGAGTTCACACAAGCAAGACCTTTGCATGCAGTACTACCAACCCCATTTGCTGTAATCTTTCGGTTTCAAATGAGCTCAGAATACAAATTGCAAATTTGAGACTTGGTATCTTTCTCATTACAAATTCTAGGGAATCAAATTCCCGTCTCATTTGGTCTCTTCAAGGCGAAAACCTTGAGGTCTGCGACATGGACAAGCATAATCAAACAAAACAGACTGCAAACAGCATGAAATGCACTCTGTGTCAATCACGATAGCGTTTGCCACTCAATTACCACAAATTGGGTGGTAAATCCTAAGGCTAGCCATTCACATAGAAACCAAAAAGATGGTCTGTGCCTTCTAAAGGCCATCTTTGGTAACATGTTCTCTATGAGAACTCTCATATCTCCCTGTTCACACACTTATATTTTCAAATACTGACATAGGTCACAGTAAAAGGGAACAAAAACTACTAGAAAGCTCATGTGTAAAACACTGTAATGGCAAAGTGTGCTAGTATTTTGTAGTCATTCTAGCTCTCCGAAATAAATTGATGCTTACTTTAGACAATGTTTACTCTAAAAAGCCATTTTGTCTAGTTATGTATTTATTTATTTTCTGTAAAAGTGCTTCAATAAATCTTAAGGTCATCTTAAGGATGACCTTATTAACTTCATCTAAGGTTGTCTTATTGTCATTCCAGAACGTGTTGTTGGGAATGAAATCAGGGCCCAGTTCAGGTAATAGCAATAATAAAATCAAGGACAAAGCACACAATACACACCATTAAAATAAAATATGTAAATAAATAACTATGTAAATAAGGTAACAGTGTGAGAATGGGAATAAGACTGTAAAACTCTAAGATTAACAAAGTGGGCAAGTGGGCCTAAGTACTAGCAGTGACCCGGGATCAATAAAGTTTTCTGATTCTGATAGGAAACGACAACAATTGTACAGTGAGAAGCAGCATTTTCCAGTGTGATTTCAGAATTTTTGGTCCTAAGGTGGAGCGAGGGAAGTTGTTCCTCAGCCTGGTGGTTCTGGCTTTCAAGTAGCCTTTTGCCTAAAGGAGGGGGGCAAACAGTGTGTCCCCCAGGATGCAGGAATCTTTTTTCTTGCACCTGCTATTCTTAATGTCACTGAAGGGGGATAGGCTGCTGCCAGTGATGCTTTGTGCTGTCCTTACCATCCGCTGCAGTGCCTGTATGTCTGCTGCAGAGCAGTCACTGTACCAAATGGTAATGCAGGAACTGAGGATGTTCTCCACCACACCCCTGTAGAAGAAAATGAGCACTGAGCTGTCAAGGCCATTTGTTTCAGCCTTCTCAAAAAGTAGGGATATCAGTGGGCTTTCTTCACTATGCTGTCTGTGTTGGTGCTCCAGCTTATCAGAAATGTGTACTCCCAGGTACTGAAAGCAGGAGACCACCTCAGTCGCTGCTGCTCTGATGTGGAGAGCAGGGGGTAGCGGTGCTGGTCTTCCTAAAGTCCACAACCATACTCTTTGTTTTCTTTACATTGATGAGGAGGCTGTTTACTTTGCGCCAGGCCTCTAGTTTTTCTGCTTCCTGCCTGTACTCAGACGTGTTGCTGGGAGTAACGAGTCCTTCCACTGCCGTGTCGTCTGCGAACTTCACAGTGTGGTTGCTCGAATGCTTGCCATTAATAGGTCAGCAGTGTGTGCAGCAGGTGACTTGAGTTGCATTCCCTGGGGGAACCGGAGTTGAGAATGATGGCGAGGATAAGATGATGTGTATTCTAATGGACTGAGGCCTGTTTGTTAAAAAGTACGATACCCAATGTATTATCTTTAATATGAAGTGAAAAGTACTCATAATGACCAATTATGCAAAGTCCCTCTTTTGAATTATGTTCATGAAGAAAATATTTACTCCACTGTATTAATCTGAAACTGTAAATGCAAAGAAATTGCCTTTTTCCTTTCAAAGTAATGAAGTAAAACACCCTTTAAAATGAAATATATGACCTAGAATATATGTGCTTGTCCTGGACAGCTCATATACACGGTATATACCACCCAAATCAAATGTGCACAGACCATGTACACCTTGATGCAGAATTACCACACCCAGCTGCAAAGCTAAATGCCAAAGACTTGCGTGTCTGCTCTGAAACACGCAAATGGACCTGTAATATAACAATCCTCCTCAGCCCATCCCTGGCCAGGCCAGAGCGTTATATTGTACTTTTTCAGACAAATATAACTTGAACTTTTCTCTGAAACTCTGGAGAACCAGTGATTGCTAAGAAATTTTGATGGTGATCTTTAACACTACAAATAATGTAAACTAACACATTTATCTTTTTAATCTAAAGTCTCAAGGCCATACATCATCAAGGATACTGCAGTGCACCATATTTTATTCATGTTTTATTGTGGATAATCAACAATAATTACGCAGCTCTTGTTGCGTAGTTGATTGCACAGTAAACAGACAAAAAAAGAGGGTGAGAGTGTGTGCGCGTGTGTATGTGTGTGTGTCTTTGTGATGACCAAATGTTGATGATGAAATGTTAATGATAGAAATATTGAAAAATCTGTAGAAGTGGGGATATTTTGCTGGTCCTGACACAGAAACTTTTTTTTTTCACCACAACTTCTTTAGAACAAAATAATAGAACAGAAAGATTGCCTTTTGGTTACTTATGTAAAGGTTAGGTTGAGGTGTAGGTGTAGTATTACTGAGATACAGTATTACACAAGTCAGTGAAATGTCCTCACAGATATAGTAATACAATGTGAGTGTGTGTGGTGGGCTGTTATAAACCAAAACTCATTAACCAGTGTGCTGCAAAAAGCCCACTACCAGCTGGTGTTGATTTTGTTTACACAGAATACAGCACTTCTAAACAACAGTTCATATGGTTGCCTCTGCTTTCCTAATAGAGTTTACAATTGTGCTTTGTTAATTAAATGAACACACGGAAAGGTGATGAAAATATGCCTCACAATGCCTAAGGATAATACGATTGACTGTTCTCCTTTAATGCTTGGTCTGAGATCATTCTGCCTTTGAAAATCACTCCAGATCCCTCTGAGGCCTTAACAGAGTTACCGCCTCAGCCCAGTAAAATACTAGATTCTCAGTCAATGGCTTGACTTTCTGTTAAATTTAATGGAAGGGTAGCTATTGCTCACAACACAGTCTAAAACAGATAGATGACAATTCACTTAATGTTCTGTTATCCTACTGCAGTGCTGTTTAGTGCCTAAACATGTCACCAGCAGTGCACCTTTTCTAAACAAACGCTTTGAATGGGTAAAAAGAAGATCAGATTTCATAAGAAGAAGCAGTTTAAACTTTATAAGACATGCTAAGATGAATATGTTTAAATTCTGGGACATTTTGCGTGCAAGAATGGATTTTATTTTTCTCTTGGATGAAAAACCAAAATCCCGGATGGATGACAGCACTAGGTCTTGATCCTCACATGGAGGCATTCACCCCCTTCACAGTTCATTTTGTTTAAAACTTTTTAATTATTCCCTAATAGTGAAGATGTGTGAGAGGTAAACAACTTCTTGCCTCATTTGTGTTTTCTCTAAACTTAGACCCTACTGAAACAGATGTGGCACCCAAGCAGGAATAAGTGGATATACAGGTGTATGTTCACATACTTAAACATGTGAACCTAATAAACTGAAAAAACTACAAAGCATTCTTTTTATCTTTAACAAGGGTGCCATTAGTGAAGGGTCTGTTACATATCATGACACTAAAGGTCCCCCTCAAGGGATCTCAGTTTTGATAGTCCCTCTTAAATTGGCCATCCTTTGTGACTCTAGCAGTCTTTCAGCTGTTAGCTGTCTGCTGGGATGTGTGTGCGCGCGTGTGTGTGAGAGAGAGAAATTGTCTGGGCTCAGCTGCAAGAAAAATGAAATGGGACCTTGGACAGAGAACAATGGTTGAACTTGCATTCATCTTTCTTTTGCAGAAATAGGGAGTGGGCAGCTTCAAATGGCATTTGTACATACGTTTACATGTCTTATTGATCTCTATAGTAGCAAATGCATTATCTTCCAAAACCT
Source organism: Brycinus macrolepidotus (assembly GCA_037974445.1). Classification (NCBI taxonomy): domain Eukaryota; kingdom Metazoa; phylum Chordata; class Actinopteri; order Characiformes; family Alestidae; genus Brycinus; species Brycinus macrolepidotus. The sequence continues at coordinate 10,460 of JBBPCZ010107716.1, forward strand.
TGAGTAATTAACTGCTTAAGCAACCACAAAACCATCTACTGTAATTTTCTGCTCAATGTCAGTACCTGCCCACACTACACAATTAAATGCTACTGCCATTCAAAATACAGAGAACCTAACAAACAAGAAATCACTTTAGAAAATATCAGTTGGCTGTCATGTCGGGCTCCCTGAAATGACGCACTGCAGAACCAGCGTTTCTCTTTATTGAAAGTCCACAGCAAATGTGACCTCACCGAGCTCCAAACTCAAACCAAGTACTCCAAACAAAACTAGAAAGGTTCCAGGAAGATCCGTCTTCCCACGTG